>VWZU01013820.1:14672-38682 GCA_013397095.1 Sterrhoptilus dennistouni | reverse complement strand
GGTCCAGCACAGGGCAACTTGGCTTGTGCATCATCTGCCTATGCATGGGCNCATTGCTCTGGCAAAGCCCCACTTTGACTTTGCCCAGGGTCTGGGATCTTCATACAAAGGTGCTGGTCCAGCACAGGGCAACTTGGCTTGTGCATCATCTGCCTATGCATGGGCTGAAAGGTGGGGTAGCCCCAAGTGCAGCTTCATCGTGGAGGGAACAGCCAAATGTGAGCAGCAAAGATTGCAGGACCCATGGAAAACCATCTAATATATTTGGGGTGTTGTGATGCAATCACATATTTTATTACGAGGGAAAATAATGTACTAACGAGCTTTGTACCAGGCCACTGATTTCTGGAATGGTGCACAATTGGATTGTAGAGCAAAAATGTGTGAAACCCCGAAGAAAACAAAGCCATCAGAATATTAATAGTTTACATTTTGACTCAGAGTTTGGAGAACCATTTAATTTAAATGTTTTCCACACCTGTTTCCCCAGCTGAGCCAGAGAAATACATTGACAGGGACAGACTCACTGTTCCCTTGTCACTTAATGATCTTGCCTGAGAAAAATGGCATTTTCTTCAAATACAGATGCATTTACAAAAATTTCAGTCCATTAGTCAATAGTTTAGGGGGAAAAAAACCCCTCTAATTTAAAAGGATTGAAACATTCTATGTGGAAATCTCTTTTCCCCCCACTTGTTTCAATACAAGTATGACTCAAAATTTTTTCAGCTTCTACAGAGAACTCATATACCATCAGTCAAGCCAATAAACTGGCTGGTATCACTAGAATCCCCTCCGTTGTGAGGTTAAATTTTCCCTTTCAGTGACTGGCTGAAAAGGTATGTAATCAATACAGGAGTTCGTGTATCTCTGGTAATACAGTGGGAGGCACTGCCCTGGGCAATAATTTGCACCAGTAATGAGCAACAAGGCAACCATAACAGAGCCAAGTGCCTCCTCAAATATATGAATTTTTTCTTGACAATCCTCTTAAAGAGACCATAAAGTGCTCCTGGGTGAAACACAACCTACAGGTAGGATGAGACTTGCTTCCAGCAATTTTTATGTGTCCAAAGAGACCACAAGGAAACACATCTCCTAAGAGATGCATGGCCACCCAAGTGAGCATGGAGAGGGCAGGAGAATGAAAATCTATTACAGAAGTCACTGCATAGTGGCCTGGGGGCTTTAGTGAAGGAGCGTTGTCTTGCTGCCTTGTTAAACCACTGGCTGTGTCTGCCTGCTCACTCAGGGGTGACTTCACTCATGCTGGTGACTCCTCTGCTCCTTGCTTGTGCAGTACCTGGCACGAGGGAGTCCTGGGCAGCTCCTGCTGCTCCCATGTGGCCTGGCAAAGCGATAATGAGGAGGGACATGAGACACTCATCCTGAGAAGATGAATAATGACTGCAGGGGGGCCAGAAGCTGCTTAAAAATAAATTACATCCTACATAAGGAGGGCTTCATTTCTTCAACAGGTGCTCAAAATTGTCCTGCATTTTTTGGACTATGCATGTAATGGAAACAAATACACAACCCATGGCAAAGAGCTGTCTTACTGGAGGAGGGATTTACTCAAGAATAGAGTTTATCATAGGTGTATGAGATGTTCCCAGCATGCTACCCACATTGGATGGGCACCTCTCATTTGCATAACCTTCAAAAAAGGTCTCTCACAGGTACAAATACCATCCTTGAAGAAATGGGGTTCTACAAACAAAGACGATTTGGAGAAGGAAGTATTTAAAGTGGGGGTGATGTCACCAAGCTCACACAGAGATCAGTGAGAAGACTGCCTAGGAAAACTGGAAGATATGTTGTATAAATGGGGCAAAGAGCACATGGTGCAAAGTCAAGTCTTCAGGTCAAGGGATGAGGATTTCTGATTGCATTTGGTAAACTCAGGATGACACCAAGTTGCCAAATGGATGCTGCCATGGAAAAAAACACATGGAATTCTAAGATGTACAAGAAAAGTCATTCCAATAGAGAGAAAACTGGCTTAGTATTCTCATATAAAACACCTAAAATAGCCTGCAGTACTCTGCTTGTTTAAGAGAGTTCCTCAAGAAGAGAAGGAATAAAGGAAGAAATGAGAGGAATATGTCTTTTTCTTGGCTAAGAGAATATAAATGGAGAGGCATCATGGTAGATATCTCTCTGGGAAGATCAGTGCCAGAGGAGAAGGGCAGTCAGCCTGAATCACAACACTGATACCTGAACAGAGGGAATAAGCTGCTCCTGGTAGACACCAAGGACTAGACACTTTTCTGATGGGCCTTCTTGTACCTTCCACCCCTGGATAGGAGTTGTCCCCACCTTCCCATTAGCTGATGAAGCACAGGCAGTAAAGCCAACAGGCAGGCCACAAAGCTCTCCAGGCTCCTGCAGTGCTGCTTTAACTTCGGGCCACAACTGCACAGTCATTAATGTTTACAAAACAAGTTTCCAGAGAAGCAAAATTGCACACTGAGGAAATAATAAGCAGCAATGTAATCAGATATGAGAAAGAAATAATTTCATTACCTCAACCAGGCTTCATTATTCACCATTTCCCTGGCAAGAGCTGATAAATGCAGGCTAATGAATCTTCGCACTCGGACAAGCAGTTGGAGCTGCCGGCTCAGTGCTGCCACATGCAGAACAGGACCAGGGGCTCCAACTGTCAGCTGGAAGCCCAAGAGGCAAAATATGAACTCATCCATTGCAGCACTGCAGTAAGAGGAGGGAGAGGTTTTAACCATGCCTGGCTTGGTCTTACAAAGTCACCTTGGCTGTGGGAATGCTGTGGCTGCTATCTGGCTCAGAGGAACAAACTCTAAACATCCCAAGAACGATAGAGGACTCTGTGTATGCTGGTGATATGTGCAAAGACCAGAGCCAGACCTTTGGGAAAAGCCTTTCAAGACCAGTAATATCAGTCTTGACAGTTCCTTCCCCATCCCAACTGTTAAATAACGTCCTCAGCCTGGTCATGATTAAAGATGCCTACAGAGACAGAGGCAACAGCATCAACACACAAAAAAGCAGGATCTTTGTCTACATCTGTGGCGCTGTCATTTCTTTAACACAGTTCCCTGTTGCCTACTGTAGCTATTCCTCCTTCTAAAAAGTAGGGAAACAGGAAATACACCATTCACTGTAGATAATTATTTTAAAACCCACCCCATCCCACTCCCAGTCCCCCTAAAATCCCAAAGCACAAACAGAAAACAATGCTAAAGAAAATATCAGATAAGGGGAGCAGACCTCCTTAACATAAAAAAGTTCTCAGAGTTGTGGAGACAGTTTCTGCTTTTCCTATATTTTCTGCATGTGTCACCAGCAACGTGGATCCCAAATTTTATGTGAAGACTCAGAACATTTGGCAAAGCTCCTCTGGAAGGAGCTTAGACACTAACAGCCCACATAAAATGAAAACCTATTCAGAGAAGAACACACATGTGCTGACATTACAGGGAAATACTGCCCTCATCTGTCTTCCAGTGACAGGTTTTATTTTCCTGCCTAGTATGCCTAAACCATTTATCACTTCCAGGATGAAAAGGTGACTGTTGTTGCAACTAGCTCTGAAGTCTATGCCCAGACTCAAGCCATTAAGCAATGTTGCTGTTGGTAACTGGAATCAATATGACCATGCTGCTGCAACAGAGTTTAAATGCAGAAATTTCTTGAATCTCTACACTGAAGACAGTGTCTAGGCCCAAAAGAAGAAAATAGTTCATAGATTCTTTATAAAACTAAAACTAAACAAAGAAAAATGTATTCCTAGTGCTAGAAGAACAGGAATACTGAGAAGCAGCACTGGGATTCTGCAAGAGCGGAGCAACCCCTGCTCCTCCTGCAGTCATTTGCACACTCATGCACCAGGCAGGGATTTGGGCTCTGGATGTCTGCAGTTCAGACAGTTACAGAAAACACAAATAATGAGGTTGATTTGCCTCTTTCATACACACTGGCAAAAATCCATCATACACACACACACACAGAGGAGGCACATTTTAAGTGGCCCTCAGGAAAGTGAAATGAACACACATTCATTCATATTTCATAAAAGTATAAGCTTTGAAGTTGGAAAATACACCTAGTATACAAGGTATATAGCACTAGCCATTTCTGGGGTGCAGAAGGATCCTCTCTTAAACCTCCTTCAGTGAGACAACATGTAGCCAGCCCACATCCTGTGAAAGTGCTGTGACTGGTGAAAGTACAGATCTCAGTATTTGTCTGGTAGATCTCCAGAGGAGTATGGCTTTTAAAGCAGATAGAGGTGTTCCTCCACCAATGCCTGTGCCTTTTAGTTCTTTTATTGAAGTTAGCCCTGCTGAAACTCCAAGATAGGAGCTGGAAAGTCCAACTCTGCTAGTTCCCAGTTTACTGACATATCTCCTTGCTTGTGCCTTATCACCCTTAACTCCCATTCCTTTTTTATTTTATTCTGTAAGTCCCAGATTTAACCAAAGTCTGCATCTCTGACATTGAGTGTACAGTTTCACAACTTCCTAATGACTGGAGCATCATCCCAGATCATCCCAGCACAAGCAGACAGGTTTCACTTGATGACAACAAATTGACTCTCTGGAGCAGCTCAGGGCAGAGGTCTACTATCAACCAGTGTCTGGATTTCAGGATTCCCTCAGCAGCACGGTCAGCTCTCACCTAGACAAAGCCTGGAGCTGGCCACAGGCACAGCACAGCCACAAGCTTTGTCCAGCCTGGAAGGCAGGTGATGGAAACAAGGCTGGATGCTTCCTGCTCCATAGCTCCACACAAACATCCAGGCTCTTGTGTCCCCATCTAAGGGAGACAGGCTGGCTAAAGCTTGCCAGAAACATTTTGATCTATACACAAACATTCAGGGGAACATTTGTAAGGGTTTTGTTGAAAAAACAACCCTAAAATTAATTTTGTTTCTAATTGCTACCTGGTTTCCTGGAAGAAAATTTTCAAAATAGTCCTTCCAAACTGATTTTCATGGAAACATCAGTCCCAAGTGATCTTTTCCAAGATCACAGAAGAAGCAGTGCACTCAGGGTTGCCCAGCCTCAGACCCTCCTGGTGAACCGAGGATCTCTCCAGTGACTCACCCTCATGGTAGTTTTTTTCCCAGGTTACCATCTCCAGAGTCTGGTTAATGTCTCAGCAATCAGTCTCTCAGAACAGCCTTTTTACTTCACATTTTAATTTGTCCTGTCATTTCACACCTCCGTAGCTCTATCTGAACAGGTGGAATATGGCAAATTCCTCTCATTATTTTAGTCCTTGTCAAAAAAAGTTATTAATTCACCATAATCTACATATCTCTAGATTTTCCCCTAAGCATTCTCTTTACTCTGACCAACAGCTGTGTCTTGCACCACTATGTTATTCTTTCTCACATTACTTGTCTGCCTTCCCAGTCTGTCCTGGGCATTTGACATGTGTTTACATCTTTGCTTACCTGGAGTTTCCTCTTCTGCTTTTGAAGTATTTCAACAATACTCAGCAAAATAAAACTAACTACCAAAATTCCTGATAGTCGCTTTCTTGAGGTAATCATTCTGGCCACATAACACCTGGGGAAATTGTCTTCATGCTGCTAGTATTTTACTGATATGTCCACAAGCTGCCTTGCAGGCATCCAGTTTAGGTGGTAGTGGTGAACATGAGCTCTCTGCTTTTTTGAAAATACCACAATTCATCTTTTAAAGGGAATTACCCCTTTCTTTACTTCTATTAACACTGGTGGAGAACAATTATCCCTCCTGTGGAGGGGATCTGCCATCACTGCTGCTTGCTGCTGGTTTCACCCTCTGGAACTCAGGCTGCCCATAGCAAAGCCAGACACGGTTGCCACGCTTTAAAATTATAGTAAAATACTCTGCCAAGAAGTTCTACTTTCATGATTGCTTGAAGGAAAATAACGAATGTTGGAAACTCAGGAGATTTCGCAACACATGGAGATGTCCAGATGAAACTGTATCCGAACTCCGTTGAATGTGAATCTGTTTGTGTCTGGCAGAGGACACACCAGTGAGAAAATTCAATGCATTTCTCTTGGCAACAATCTTCATTTTCTTGTAAATGAGTTAAAGTTTGCAAATATGAATCTTGAAGTTTACTCTCCAGGATAGTTCTGTGAGATTAAACCACAGGTCCAGAGCAGGCCAGCATCCTGTCCCTGATACCAACCTGGATTAGACACTAGGGAAGAGCTTAAGACTTATAGAAGTATTACAGAACCCTTTAACATTCTTCAAAGTCTCCTGAACCAGGAGTAGTATCTTGTTGAGAGCTGTTCTTTTCCATTAGTTTTTCTAAATGATTTTGAAGCCATGTAACTATTTAGTACCAACACTTTTTGGAAAGGATCTCTACAGTTGGACTGAGCACTGGTCAAAACATTCTTCCTGTGACTTCAAAACTAACACCTAGTTAAGTTCCCATCATTTATCTGTTTCTAAAATTGCTAAAAATAGTGAACTCTCATCTGTCTCAGTTTTCAAGACAAATTTTAGGAGAAAATTACTTGGAATTATCATTTCCTCTAAAAGGGAAAGGGCTTCAATAACTGCCTTTCCTTTTGCCAAGGAGAGAAATTGATACCGGCAGGTGAAAAAAAAAAAGAGAACTGTTNAAACTTACCCTCCACCTACCCACACACCCACAGCAGAACAAAGGAAAAAAAAAAAAAGGGCAACAAAACAGAACAAAACACAACCCCCAAAAATGCCCAGGGAAGGAAAATACATGGGCTGACCGTGTGGTCTGGAAAACTAAACGGTGACTCATCCCTTTGTCTCAGGGAAGGGGAAAAAGAGTTCACACAGCAGCCTGGTGCAGAGCAGATGGGAAACCTGTTGATCCTCTGGCATTGGTTTTTCTCCTCACAGCAGGTGAAAATGGTGGATTTTGATGTTCCTTCTTTCCCTGGCTCGGTCCTTCCAAGGGCTTGGACCGGCCAGGGCTGCCCTGCAGGCTCCCCAGAGGCCCCAGAGAGGGGGAAAATAAAACCAAACCAAAAATCTGCAGAAAGGATTTACCAGTGAAAAACCTGCAGGCCAGGGGAAGGCAAAAAAACCAAACCAAACCAAACCAAAACAAATCCCCAGAAGCTTCTTGCCTAAGTTGGTGCTAATTAATCATCAAAAGGCAACGAAGTAACATCCATGCAGCAGCTGATGATGCTGGAGAAGGAGATTGAATAGAGCCCAGGCCTGAGGCTCCCAGGCCCTGACCCTTGATTTGTTTTAAAGATACTACAGATATTTCTGGGCATAAAGCAAATGATTAAGGAATAAAGTATCGTCATAAAATCAGCCCCAAAACTGAGACACCACTCCTTATTTGCTTTCATCATGACTTATTATTTCTAAGGACTGCCTCTGCTCTTCAGCTTTGTTTTTTGCTAAGCAAAATTCCAGTTCCTTTTATTTGCTCGTTGAGCAGAGTTTATTCCAACACTCAGCATCGTTTGGTGCTTTCTCTGCTGCACATCACATTCAGATGCACACATACACTTCCCCTCCACACTGACTCTGTGCTTCACTGAGATGCAGTTTTACTCTTTCATAATAGGCTGAGTTGTCACACACTGATAAATTAGTTCAAGAAGCTTATCTCAAGCCTTCTTGAGATTGTTCCACTGAGGAAGAAAACCTTTTATAGTAGCTGTGACTGCTATCAGTCAGCCTGAGTTTGAGCAAGCAGAGTCCATCCAGGTGAAGCTGGCATTTCCCACTCCATTTGTCATTATGGGAGGCTTTGTTAGGGCAGCATTACAAAAAACAACTCCTGGAAGCCTGTAAGACAAATCCAGAGCAGAAGCAGCCTCCAGTGTGCAGCATCACGGGCTTCTTACAGGGCAGTAGATGGCTGGTATGAGCCTTCAGCATCTCCTTAGCAAAAAATTTCCTGAATTCTTTCTGAAGTTGGTTTGTCCAATCTCCTTCCCCACCACCTCAGTGCTCTCACTCATTACTTCACTAACTTCCCTCTCCTTCCCTGAGTGTCTTCCTTCCCAGGTGTGAACTGCTGTCAGTTCCAGTGGATGGTGCACCCTCCTGCTCCCAGCCTCTCCAGGCTACTGACAGCACTTTTCTGGCTAAACCATGATCCTAGAGCAGACAGAGTGAAGGAAGAGGGTCTTCTTCACCAGCTTCTAGTACAGGCTCCAATCCCACAGTGCTTTATATAAATTCTCTTTTAATTACTTTTTGTACTTTCTGACCCGATTCCATAACAAGACTATTTCACTTTCTAAAGACAAGACTTGCTGGAGCTTGAATCTTTCCAGTTCAAGCTCTCAAAGGCTTAGGATCATAGAAGCATTTGTGGTCACCAACTCCACACATAGAATTAAGAGTTTCCAGGTCCAAACCCATTAAAAACAGAAAATCACATTTTATTTGCCAGTTCCAAAATCATTAAAAACAGGGGGGGAAATCACATTTTGTTTGCCATAAAGTGTTGATTTGTCACAAAAAAATATATCCCCAGAAAAACAACAACAACAAACAAACAAACAAAAAAAGCAGTATAAAATGTACACCAAGGTATGCAGCTTGGGCAAGAAGGCTACTATCCCCATTCCTTCATGTCCAGAAAAAGTGACAAAGCCCTGAGAGGAAGTGACAGCTGAATACCCTGCTGCTTTGTTCCCAAAGAAGCATTATCACAGTGAGAGAGATGTTCCTCAGCACACCAAATGTATTCATTCTCTCTATAGTCTTTTTCCCCCCTTTATTAGGATTCACTGCTATTACAAGTGAAGTCAGTTTCTCTTCACCCAATCCCCTCCTGCCTATGTAGATGCTCAAGTCTGTGTTCCCAGCTGCATTGAAAACTTCATAATTTTTCATTAATCTAATGATTTCAGCAAATTTTGGAATAACAGCTCTACAAGATAGTCATAACCTTCATTTAAGTAAACTTCTTCTTTTAGCCATACCATAACACTGTTTGAATCTTTGAAAAAAGCACTCCGGGTCTCCTTTGGAAGGGAAAACCCAAATCTGAGTGAAAGAACCAGAAAACCTGATAGGTAAAGCATTGATGAAAATAGGAGAGCAGTCAAAACAGCATTCAATGGTCACTCTTTCATTCTGCAGAGCCTAAAGACAGAATATGGAAACATGAGGCTTCCGAATTAAAGACAGATGAGTGCTGAGCACAGGGCATGACAGAGAGGATAGCTCTTTAGGAATCCCAAGGGGATGATGAGAAATTGCAGCCTGCTTTTCACCATGTTTAAACCTTATTTCCTGTGATGGCAATTTTTTGCCACTCAATATTTATATTTGTTTAGACAACACCCACACAAAGAGCATACTCAACATCAAATCCTGAGCAGCCTCCCAGCGCACTGAACAAGGCTTAGATAGAGAAGAATTACTCATATATCCCTGAGCTCCAGTGCCAGGCAGCAGCACACCCATTCCCCTCTGCTGACTGCACACCCCTGGGGTGGCAGAGCACAGCAGAAGGCAGCAACTGCACCTCAGGGTGCACACACACACACACACACACACACACACACACACACACACAGAGCACCTTTGGGCTCCAGCTGGAGAGCACTAGGATGTCTTTACTCTCCCCCACACCTGTATCTGCAGTGCAGCTGGATACCATTTGGATGGGGTTAAGCATGCCCAACCCAGCATCCTGGGGAGCCTGCAATGTATTATCCTGCCCTCTCAATCTACATATCTGGTGAGATCTCTGTGCCTAATTGACATGCTCCTCCCCCAAAGACTAAAACACTAAAAATAAATAATGTGACTCGCTTTCATTTGGGGTCTGGATTTTACAAGGCAGGGGTTTTGATTTGCCTTTTTCTTTTTCTTGCCTTTTTTTTTTTTTTTGGCGTAGTCCCTTTCCAATATTAAAAGACAAAACCCACACATATATGTTAAAAACCAGTCATCCAAACAGCCATCTCATTTTTGCTTGTATACAAAGGCAGACACGGTGGGAATCTCGTGCTCCTTTTGCTTCTTGGGATCCACAACGTGGCTGTATCGCTCCCCTCGGTGAATCGCCAGGTAAGGCCCCCAGTTTTCTGCAGGCCGGCAGCAGCTGACAATGCGCTGGAAAGCAAAACCAAGAGGCATTTCATGTCTTGCTTTAGTCCAGGCTGCTTTTAAAATTCAGTAAAGTTATAGCTCTAGATGTGCTGTATCTGCAACTCAACAAATGGCAGATCGCCGAAGTTGTTTAAAGGCATTCCAGGTATCTTTGGGGTTGGTGGGTTCTGGACACTGAAGTCAAAGGATAGGGAAAGCTGTGACCAACACAATTGTTTGGGAAAGCTCCCCTGAGAGGAGAATATCTCAGATCTGTTGCTTGCTTCTGTGAGGAGTAGGAGGCAAAACTCCTGAAAATTATATCGGGATAGAAAGCAATAGGTATTCTTCAGAGAATTCAAAGGAGACGGAATAGCAACAGAAGTGATGAAAAATCTCTCTTGAATGGTGTGTGTGCACTCCCAGAGAATTAGACTTTATCTTTTTATCAAAACATGATAGGGTAGATGCACCTTTGAAGCAACTACCACAGACAATGTTTTGGTCTAAAAATCCAGCTGAAAAACCCATCAAAGTAGTAAATGTGTTGGAGAAGAAAGCACAGGTGGTCCTGATAATACCAAAGAAATTAAGATTTGAGGAACAGCAGGTTCTTTTGCCTTTACCTGAATAAGGTTTCCTTCAGCTTTAGCTATTTTTACAATAGCAACAATGGGAATCCAGATGACGCAGAAGATGATCATGCACCAGCCAATGGCAGTTCCCCAGGTTGGGTATACCACTGAGCCATAAGTGGGACTTGAAAATGTGACCAAAGACCAGACCAAAATAGCCTAGAAAAAATGGCAAAAAACAATGAGAGAGAAAAGCAAGTTTCCAGCAACTTTGCATTTGCATGGCTTCCAAGTTGGTTTAATAAAAAGGAGGGCTGTCTACAAGTTCTGCATGGTTCCATCTTGCTTTCTGAGTGTGAGAACAGTTGTGCATGATTCGGTGTCAGTCATCACCAAACAGCAAGGCTGAAGGTCAGGACAGAAAAATGACACTGAGGTACACTAAGCATATCTGTGTTTAAACATAACGTGATCTCTGTGTTCTCTAAGAATCTTACGTTGGATAATATATATGTTGCTGGCTGAGCCCATTACCTATCTCTATATGTTTTATGCATTCCTCTGTTTCATTACTTACAGGAATACAAGAAAAAATCTAAGATTAGAAATTGGCAAATATTGCTTCAAAAATTGGATAGTTTTAAGCAGCATTTTCTAAAGTATAGTCTGGGCAGATTACAGGTAATGTGCTGACCAGAGTCACTTGCCACTGCTCCTGGATTGGGGATGTTAATAAATTCTTTCATAGTAACATAATCCTACCATCTACACTCACAATTAGAAGTACAGGAGTGACAAAAAACAGATATGCAACAGGACTTAAAAGGTCTCAGTTAGGCAGGAGAACAGCAGAACATCTGATCCAAAAATGGGATTTCCCTCAAAAGATTTTCAAACCAATCTCAGCCTAAAATTAAGATAATCCAGCTGCCAAGGCAGAGGACCTAGTTGCTCTATGTTAGTCCTTGGGAGTGGCTCATTAGTAACTGATCTCAAGCTCCAGCCTCTCCTGGAGAGGATCAGAGGAGGAAGGAATGTACCAGAAAGCAGACACAAACCATAGTTCACTTCACTGGCACAGCTATGCCCCATCTTAATACACTGAGCCCAGGCAGTCAGCCCTGAACCTTCACACAGAAACCTCTTCAACATTAAGTTACTAAGTTCTGTCACACTAAAACAATCCAGTCATGTGCACGCACCATTAACAGCACAGGAGTGATGAAAAACCAGCACACTCTCCACCACAGCCAGAAATAAAAGCTCTTCTTTCCAATCATCATTTCAATGTCTTCAATGAATCTGTTTCCTCCTGTAGGAAGACAATCATGGAGCTCACTATAAAGCAGGTACCTCCTTTGCAGGTGGGGTTTCTCAAAAGTGGTCAAAGAAAGGCAATGATCAAGGACAGTTTCTCTAGCTCTGTGTTAATTATTGAAGTTTTATTATTATGTTATTGTTCAGATGGTTAGCTTATAAATTCTTTCTTGCAGTAATTAGTATTTAATATCCCTGGCACTGCTCAAGGCCAGGCTGGATGGGGCTTTGAGAAACCTGGTCTAGTGGAAGGTGTGCCTGTCCATTGCAGGGGTTGGAATAGGAAGTCCTTTCAAGTGTCTTCCACCCCAACACCATGCTGTGCCTCTATGATATACACTGTTCCTTAGGGAGTGTTTAGTTTAATTATGTATTTTCAATGCAAACAAATTACCGTAAATGTAGATTATGCCTACTATCTCCAGGACAGCTGAAATAAGGATTCCCCATCCAGCACAGAAGTGATCTATGAGGTTAACCCAGTAAATTCCTGCCTGCAGAATAAACATTGGAGGTTAAAATATGAGTAGCAACATATTTACGCAAATAAAATAAGATGCATTTGTTCAAGACAATTTAACTAATCACAACTCTGAGTTCTTAAGTTCATAGTTCTCCAGGTCAAGTACAGATTTGTGAATATTATTTTCTTTAAATCCCTCTATATAAAGTTGAAAAGCACATCTAACAAAATACTACAGATGCTAAAACCAAGATCTGTGTTTATGCAGAGCATATATAAACAGCTGGGAGCAAGATTTAAATTTGGAGCTTACATGAATAAAGTTGGTGCTGAAGTTTTTATACTGAGCTACGTGATGGCTATACCACTTATCGGTTCTGGGAGGCCTTCTATCCTCTTACATGCATGACTCCATGGGGTTAACCACAGCTTTAAACACCAGCATGCAACAGCAGGAAATGATCTCTGGGACATTTCACACTCTTGTGTGCTAAGTCCCTTGCCAGGTCCCCACCACCCTGTTTCATGACTTACGTATTTTTCTTGACCACACAACTAACTACTCACTGACAATCACCTCTTTCATATTCTCAGTCTAATTACACACATAAATCTGCATTTATAGATGGAGTAATTGCAGTGAACCTTTATACTCTTAAAAGCAATTGCCTCAAGAAATTTTAGACAGTATACTTAAAATTCATTTTCTGTATGTCTGTTTATATATATACACGCATACACGCAGGAGAAGTAATCATGCAATCTACAATTAGCTCATGAACTGATTGTTTTTTATTACACAAATAGGCAACATTCTTCAATTCCTGACCTGCTTGGTAGTGAGTTCTGAACAAAAAGATCCCATCAACACTTATTAGCAGTACCCACTGTGCCGTGGACACGTTGTATGCATGTACTTGTGATTACACAAATTCCTGAACTCAGGAATGATAAACCAGGCAGATCGTTCACAGGCTCTGTAAAGGCCTACTATTTAAAAAGATGTCTCAGTTCAATAATCACAGAAAACCTTAGGTTCTTCACGCTTCCCCTGGGAATTTCTTACTTGCATGTCCAGGCACACTGTCAAAATTCAAGGGTCTCTAAGATTGATTCACAAAGACAGGAACAGTTGGAAAGGATATTTTGACTTGAATTCACCACTTGCAGCATAACTAAACTCACTACTAAAAAGACTTAATTTCTTACCTGAGTAACGCAGACAAGCCCAAGAAAAAAGAGCACTGCACACAGACCTATAGTTAGAGGCAGTCTTAATTTTCTCATCACTCTGGGACTTATATCTTGAATGGTAGTTGTAAGTGTTTCTGCAAAGGAAGAAGTAGGGAGTTTGAGCAGCACAATTAAGAAAGGTCATTTGAAAAGCCATGAGTGACTTAAAACCTCACTTACCTATGGAGGCAAACTGGGAGTCAAGGCCCAAAAGCAGAAGCATGAAGAAAAACAAGAAGGACCACAGAGGAGAAACTGGTAACTTGGAGAGAGCCTCTGGGTAGGCTACAAAGGCCAGCTCAAACCCTGGAAAGCAGTGGAAAGACGGATGTTACTGTCATGCCTTGGCCAACACAAGCCCCAATACCAACAGTGCGACCATCAGCCTACCTGAGTCCACAACTTCCGAGACAGGTCTTTTGGACACAAATGCCATATGTCCCAGGATAGAGAATATTGCAAACCCAGCAAATACACTTGTGACACAGTTGGTCACACAAACTATAATGGCATCTGAGTAGCAGTTGTTGTGGAACCTGTTGTAAGAAGACAAAGCAACAAGCCCACCCCATGCCACAGACAGGGAGTAAAATATCTGCGTGGCTGCATCTTTCCAAACCTACAAAAAAAACCAAAACAAAACAAGATAATTACTATATTACTTATAGTACTTATCATAAACATTTAAGTCTGCCATCCATTGAAGCTCAAGGGTTTGTTGTTTTTAGGGTTTTTTTAATTCAACCCATATATCTAATTCTATTTCATACGAATTTTAGGAGGGATAGAATATAGCACAGTGGTGACCTTGCTATTTCTATCACAAAGAGTTATCTCTATGATTTCCAAAGGTCACATCCCAAGCATGCTGCTGAATACTTAAATCTTATTGGGCTAACTCTGAAGAAGAGATTCAATTTGTTCAGATAGGTGGATTGCCAAGATATGAAACTTGGCACAGAGCCAACAAATAAGGACAGCCAGGACTGGCTGCAGGAGTGAGAATTTCCATGTACTCTTCCACTTGTGTGACCTGGATAAACCACTTCTGCCTCTGATGCAGGCCCTCAGGTAGTGCCAAGCACTCACATAAGTACCATAAATAAATATCACACTTAACGCTTGCTTTTGATAAAACTGCAATAATATTGGCATAAACCAGAATAAAAAATGTCCTGGCTTTTTTTGCACGAGGTGCCCTTCCTGGTCCCCCTAATTACCCAAGGTAATTTTCCAGGCAAGTCATGGCCTGAATTTCAGACTCAGGGATCCCTTCAACCTTATGATAAACTCCCTTGAAATTATCAGCAGGAACTTTCTCAGTAGGTCTTGCTAAGATGAAACTCCAGCATGAACCCCAAAAACTGTTTAGAGGAAATAGCACAGTTGTCATCACTAGTGATGGGGAGAAGGTGACTGTCTTTCACTTTGAGAATAGCTGGAATAGGGCTTGGACTTTTTACACAACCAGCTGCTGATACAAAATACAGGACAGGACTTGAAGCACATGATATAAAAAAGAAGCAAGCCCACGTAACCAGGGAAGTGTGTCACACTTCTGGGGCTGACACTGCCTCTCACCTCTGCCTCCATTAGCTTGGTGATATTGGATTGTCTCCCAATGTAGTATTCAATACCATCCAAAGCCCCTTCTAGGGTGGCACCTCGCACCAACAAGATGAGCAGGATGACATATGGGAAGAGTGCATTAAAGTAGACAACCTGCAGAAAGATGGGCAGGGACACACATTAGGTGTGAGGGGCTCCACAGGGGATCCTCCATGCAGGAAGACTGGACAGGCTTTAGGCTAAGGTCTGCTGGTATAAAAGAAAAACAGGCAACCAGGGAAGTGAACACATGCCAGCCACCCAACCATCTGGCTCAGCCGGTTCTGGAGCTGCATTCCAGCAGAAGCAGAAGGCCCAAGCCACATACCCACATTTCAGATAGCACTTGACCAGTTTCAGAAATGTGTTTTTCTGACATGATTTACTGCTGTAGCAAGGTCTAGACTCAACTACCTCACATGTCTCTCGCTAGGTAGTGCTTCTAGCAAGTGCAAACTGAAAGCCAGGAAAAAATAGGTGACCAGNNTTATCTCTTGATGAGCTCCCTGCTACTCCCCACCTCTTTCCCCCCACCCCCACTCCCTCCCAAAAAAAAGGCCAAAACAAAATTTTTTTAAAAGTCACTGTTCTGGAAGCATTCTTTATGGGAACAAGGACTTTTAGGTTTTCCCAGACACAGATCTAATCTGTTATTGTTTGATCTAGCATAATGGTACCAAGGCCAGCAGTAGAGTTATTGTCACACAGGCTATGTTCAACAACACTCTAGTTTCTTGAGTCCTAGTTTCAGTTTTATGCAGACAGGTAATTGACCCAGTACTGCTGGTTCCACCAAGCCAGAGCATTGCACCATCATGTGGCGAGTCTGACATTTCTGAAGACCTTGCCTAGAATGGACAATTCTCCCTGCTTTTCATCAGTCTTGTTCCTGCCCAGCTAGATTCTTCCAAGTCTCACCTTACTCTCCAAAGAGAATTGCCTTTGTGCCAGAAAAGAAGCGACAACAGGAAGAACCAGCTGCCAGGAACCCAAAGAATATGAGATTAAGAGGAGCTATGCAGCCAAATAACTGAGGCTAGGAAAGCACAGATACTCCACCCCAAGGCACTGAAACAAGGGCAGAAAGCTCCAAATAGAATGCAAAACAGGAGGAGACATCACAATGAGCAGAGGAAAGCAGGCAGCAAGGAACCGTGGCAATGGTTCAGTGGCACAATGACAGAAGGAAAAGAGGAAAGAAAAGAACAAAGGCAACTGAGGCTGAAAAAGTAAATGATGGAGATGCAACATGAAGGTGGGAAAAGAGTATGAGGAGGAAGGAACAAAACTAAGAAAAGAGTCTCAGGTGAGGAAGGATGAAATTCAGCCTAGCCCAAGAAAAACTCCAGACAACCATACTGTAGCTTGTGGAAATGGGAGCTCAGCAGAGGTAGATTCTGAAAACAAGCAACTAAGCACCTCGTCCCTAAAAATCAGTTCTTGGGAACAAAACAACATTTCACAATCTGGCAGGAATCTGCACACACACATATCTGCTCACAGCACCTGACCTGTGTTGTCCAAACATCTCAACCAGACTGGAAGTGCAAAATAATCACTGGGTGTTCCCAGGGCGTGTGCCCATGTGTGCCATCACATGCATGCTTCCATCACACAGCCCAGGCAGCTGCTAAAACTCAGCTGGAATCACCGGCAGGACAGCAAGATCCCAAAATACAGGGCAGCCTGGTGGAGTTGAGGCCCAGGTGTTAAGTAATGGCTGTGTAATCAGCACCTTACTCATATTTTATGTAACAGTTACAAAGCCAAGGAGCAGGAGGGAAACCAAATGCTGAGCCCAGTCGAGGGGGGTGTGTTAGGACTACATCCTGCCTTGTGCTAGACCTCCCTGGGTCTAACTGACAGGGCAGAATCAGGCCAAAAGTCATCTACTTGCTCTTCCTAACATACCTTTCCAGATGATTTTATTCCTTTAAAGAGGGCAGCTCCAACAATGATCCAGGACAGGAGGAGGCAGAGAGCCAGGTACCACACGATCCTGCCAGTGTCTTCCAGCCCACTTGAGCGCTGCAGAGCCACTTTGCTGAAAGCACAAGATGGTCCCATGAGGAGGGGGTGACAGCAACACACACACACCCCTCCTCTTCAGATACTTCTCAGGAAAATTGAGCTGCTCTATGCAGCTATGACAAGACTCTGCAGCTTCTTCCAAGACTGAGCAGTTAGAATTGCGTAATTGGCATTGAGAAATTGCATATTTAACTGCATTTTTACCCTATTTTGGAAGCCTACCTGCTCTCATCTCTCCACACATCTCTCATAAGGCCCAGCTAAGATATTCTGTGTTAATCATGAAATTCTGACAGGAAGAGAAGAGCCCATAAGAATCAGTTTCCAGCAACCAAGGGAACATGAGGCAAATTGGGACTGTGAGGCCACAAAGAAATGGCAATTTCACAGCAGGCCCAGATTCAGAATAAGGTGAATATATTTTACACAGTAACTCCTGAGAAAAATAAAAATATATGCTATAGGTAAAAATGCCAGCTAATGCCTTCCAGGACTCCAGAGAAGAGGGCTTCTTTAAATTGGAGTACTTTTCAGTTGGTTAAAGGTTGACTGACTTGCTTCTCTTCCTATACATAATTTCTCTTATAAAGTCCAAACTTATAAATTAAATTTTAAGTCCCCTCTCTAGTGATTTGCATGCCCATGTCCCTTGACTAGATATTTTCTGCACTGCGAGATAAGACAAAAATAAAAGGTACATCCGAAACCACAATGCATAAAAAGGTACTTTTAGTAATTTCTTTAAAATAGGTACTTACTTCCAGTATTGCTCACTGGGAAATTGCACTGGTTTGTAGTTTATGGTGCCATTTATACATGTGAGATTATTGTTTGTGATGTATGAGTAGTTTGCATGAATGATTTGCCCATGCACGGTTGCGTTGCAGTCGCTCACTGAAATCAAGAAAAAGAAATCATTTACACTGGAATGACTATTATAAAAATAAAAATCAAACTGATACAGCAAACGTGTCTCCTAAGCAATTACAGCCTCAGTTTGCCTGCTAACAATATATAGAAACAAACCTGAAATGTCACTTGCAGCTGTGACTTCCGTACTTGACTGTAAATCAAAACACCAAGAAGCTACAGTGCTCACCACATTTTACTTATCCTCAAGAATACTTATAAGAATTAAACTGAGCATAGTTAAAATTATAGCTTTGATTTCTCTGTGAAAACCTTCATCCCAAACCAATGGGACACATGGACAGGTGGTATCAGATCTTCATCTTATTGTGGCAGAGGGCTTATTAGAGTGTTTTAAATATTTTCCCTGAAGCAGAGTTGGAGGGATGGAAATTGCGCTTGGGAATTTTTTGCCAGAACATACAATAAAAAACACTTTATCAGCCTACATATCAGCATTTACTGGAAATTCTTGTTGAAGCCTATTTCAGGACAGCTTCTTCAGCTCAGTTTTGTGTTCCCCCAAAACTTAGAAATTACATGCTGCCACACTTTTTGTTTTGCCAATAAATAATCATGAAAATTTTTGTTACATAAGGCATCTTGGAAGAGATTTTCAGATACAGGGTTGAGATATATTTACATTAATACTGAAAACAATGTAATCCATCCTGATCTTGTCCTTATTATTTTAATAATCACTGGTTACCTGGCAAGACATTTCCAGCTGCTAACTGGTGATTACCTCACCAACTTCACCTTTTGCCTTAAACTGGTCTGAAACGGAAACTGGTGAGATAATAAGTGTTTGGTTCTACATCTGCTGCCAAACACAAGAACAGTAGTGTGGAGATACATTCTAAAGAGTTAATGAAGTGTGAAACCATTGCCTTAGTGGTGATCAGGATTACCATAGCCACAGGGGAGGCAGGGGCAATGAAAAACCCCCGATAAAAACTACTGCAGTAGTTTGTCTCATTGAAAGAAGGTATTTTTTTTGCCATGAAGCCTGATTAAATGGGAATGCAGTATTTCCAGGGACTGTACGCACTAGGAAAAGAAACCTGAGGTTTTAAAGGAGAAAAAAGGGGTCCAATAAGGTGATTTCGCCCCAGTTCTCTGTAGATTTCCCAAGCACCCAGAACTGGTGTCAGGGAAGTAGATAAGCATCACTCCTCTGCCATCACTTCTCTGTTCAGATGCAAAACTCCAGGAGGGACGTTTGAAGCCACGGGGAGCTGTCTTGCTCCTACATTTTCACCCAGAAAACAGTCCCATTACCAAACCCGATAATATTAAAATACATCTGATAAGTACAGTACCTATTTGTGTCTTGCTGCAGAATTCATCTGCCCAGGAAAAGCAGTCTGACCATGGCAGCACTTTTTGAAATGAGGCAAATAAATAGTAGAGTGCATAAGCAATGATAACGTTGTAGTAGATAGTCACAAATGCTGAGATGATGACCATTGTGATGCCCACTCCTAGGAAAGACAAAAGATATAATGTCTTAACCACCCCGAACTCAGGCTGAAAAAGCCCCCACAAAACAAACAGCCTTCACTTAGGAAGAAGTTGAAGTCAGTTGGGGTTTTTTGTTTGTTTGTTCTAATTTTTTTTTAACAGCAAACAAATAGTGAAATTTTAAACCCATGAAATGATGGGTGTGATCCAAATTGACTCTCTCAAAAATGGTTTTGAAACAGAGTTTGAATCAGGCCCACAGAAAAACTAGACTATTTGCAAAGTCTAAAGGAGAAATTCAGTATTTTGTTCTCTCCCCATTCAGAGGGAAACGTAGTAAAATAAAACAAACTGTCCAAGCCTTTTTAATGATTCCACTGTAATGAATTCTTTAAACTACAGTAAATCTTGCCAATACTACTGTTCTCCACCTTGTTAAAACTAGTTTTGTTCTGTGAGTTTGGGAAAGCCAATCATCTTAGAAACTATATTTAAGTTTCTGTCTTCACAGATGCTGTATTTAAAAAGTTCTGCTTTAAAGATAAACACACTGCTTTCATGAAAGGGTTTTGTGCTGCAGAACAGAGACGGGCAAAAGGAGTAAGTGTTGGGGCAACCGGTTTCTGTAGGTGACAAGCAAAATTCTTGTTGCATCACAAAGAAACTTCTTTGTTCCTACATTAACTCCTCTGGTCGATTAAGACAAACAAAACCACTGCATAGTCCTTTACACCCATGGTACAGGACCAGGATGGGCAGGTGTGAGTAAAGCACATGGTTAATTGTTTCCAAACAAGTCTCTCTATGAAATGCAAACCCTCACGGAGAGACAAACTACCACTACAGAGTGCAACGATTTCTCTTATCTCAAGAGAAACCTCACTTTACAAAGCCAGAGTCTAGGCTATTTTATCACACCAGCAGATGACTCCTAAGGCAGCTACTGGATGATTATGCACAATATTGCACGGAGCACCCAGACCTGTGTGCCTGTGCCTGCACTGGCAGCCAAATACAGAATTAATCCGTCCAACACACAACTGCCTGCTTTGCAAGCTACACTGGACATGAAGCATAAAGAAACAGTGATAAAGTCAACTTCTAAAACTTGTTTTCAATCTGTTGCACATGGTACACCAGTTGTTTTACTGAGGTTTTCCCTCACACAGCAAAACAGGGGTATCTCCTTCTGCTGGGACAGCTGGAATGAGGGTGATGTGCTGCTTAACACTGGTAGAATCATTAATAAAACCTTTCATAACAGAGAAACTTTTTTGGGGGAAAGCTTTACTTAGTATCTGTTTATTAACTGAGTAATGAGGAAGTATGGACCTGAGAACATAACACTGGCCCTGTAACATTGAGAATAGTTGCTACACAGGTATTGGTGTCTCAGAATTAGTAACTTCATGAAGAAATCATTAATTCACAACAGTTTATTACTGGAATAAAAAAAGATCTCAGGAAATATAACAAAACCAACCTTGAAACAATGGTAGTACTCTCCAGATGGAAACTGGCCCTAGACTGCCAAACTGCCCAAGGGAACATTCCAGGAAAAATAAGGGCAAGCCAGCTAATGCCAACATCAGAGTGTAGGGGATTAGAAATGCACCTGAGAGAAGGAGATAAAAAATGAGGGGGAAGCACAATCACACACACAGAGAAAACAGTGCATCTTTCAGTATTCACCAGTTTTATCACATTTTATACTCCCCCTTTCCCCTCTGCTCAAATATCCACCTGTAGGGGCTTTTTTTCAAAATAGAGAGATTTGTTTCAAAGTCCTGTTTTCTCTAAGACTAAACAATACCTGCAATGAAGAGACACAGACTATCAGAACTGCTGATTCAAAAAGAATGGCCTCTCTTATTGAAAGTAAATTAATTTTACAAAAACTATTGAAGATGTGCTCTAATACCAGCAGGAACACTGCTCTTCTGTAGGCACCACCAGCCTTGCCCACCTTCTATTTAAATCTTCCAGCTTTTAATTTAATGAGGAACAGAACCATTCCTGTGTGTACTTAGCTGTGTTTTGCAATTCTCCTGTTAAGCAGCCTCTGGACATCAAAGCATGAAGACTATTTTCTATGGTTGGCCGAGTCCTGTGTCAAACAACATCTCAGGATGGCTCTAGTTCAAGTCCATTTAAAAGTGCATGTTAACCTGATATCAGTGAGCACTCTGTTCTGTGAAAGGGACTGGCACTTCTTTGTGTGTGCACAGAAGACAGGGAAAGCGAGAGCACAAGTTTCATAAACACAACAGGCTATCACTGCAGGAATCTCTCCTCATCACTCTCAGTGAATTTAAAGCAATCAAGGACCCAGTTCTGCAAGGAACTTCAAATACCTGATGTAATTTCAGGAAGCAAACTGTCCCAGAGAATTTACTGGATTACTCCTGTGTTTTGAAATAAGGATGTAACAGTTGTCTTTAACAATCATGGGCAAAGGGTACAGAAAATGATGCAAGCAGCAGCACAAATATGTTTTAAATGCAAAGTCTCTGCTGCAATAAATAAGAAAAATATCTAGTCCAAGGGCTGACATCACAGCTTGTTTTGTTTTCACAATTTTCTTCGACAAAACTCTAAGTATTGCAACCCAGCCAAGCTCACTCCAATGAAAGAGTACTGAGAATGCCTCCTGTTCCATGTGCAGTTGTGTGGGCTGTGCTGCATTTACAGTCCAAAATTTGACTTCAATGTCAGTTGAACGACGGTTAGGCAGAGCAAATAGGTACATAGAAGTAAGTTCTCTGCAGTTACTATTTATGCACTCTTTAATTACCAGCCTGGTAAGTAGATAAAGCTCTGGAATACAAGCCAAGGAAGCCAGTGCCCCTGCTTGGCTTTGCCACTAACTCATTGTGTAAGCAGGTAGAGGCTCTCTCTGTCTCACACTTCCCAAGTGTCTGATCTGGGTGATTATTAAGCTGGGATAATTATTCCAGCTTTGATTGTTTGCATGGAAAAACAAAGGTGCAGAGGGGATTCAGCTGCTCTCTATAAACATACCAGGTATGGATATAACAAATTTACCAGGAGGTAAGCACTGGGGAAGGAGAATAGCTATTTAGACAAGCAGAGGATTTTGGTACATGGACAAAAATGTACATGATGGTTATGAGTAATTCAGAAGATGGAACTCTCAGGTAGAAATTTGCAATTCAAATGAAAGAGAGACTTCTATTTATTGCCCTCCTCAGTTTGTACCCAAAAAGCACATAGATGCCTCTTATTCCCCTTTCCCATGAGCGGGCTCTACCCCAGTTCCCAGGGGCGATGCTCACATCCAGCTTTGAGGGGACATGCCCAACCTCAGAGCTGGCCCTTGGAGCTTGCCCTCCTCTCTCCTGGGGACAGCCAGGTGTGCCCACCCGACCCTGCCCTTCAGCACAGGTACCTCCTCCATTCTGGTAGGTGAGGTAGGGAAAGCGCCAGACGTTGCCCAGGCCCACGGCGTAGCCCACCATGGACAGCAGGTAGTCGCCTTTGCTCGACCAGTTCCCACGCTCCGAGTTCTCATCGCTGTCACTGGACTCTGAATCTTTTTCATGTGTCAAATTGAAGTCCTTGGAAGAGAAGAGGGAAGGCTTGCGATCACCCACCAGGCAAGAGAGGCAATCATATCCTCATTTCTCTGTCCAGAGACATACCTCAACACAGTTGAGCAGTTGGACAGGGCGAGCTATGGCAGTTGGGCTCCTAATCCACCTGATCCCTGGCAGGACAGCACAGACCTGTGAGAGAGGGTCCCTCCAGAGAGCCCAAACACCTCCACAGACAGTTTTGCCTTACTCCTGCCTTAGTCCTTTGTCAGCTCCGGGGGGCAGTTCCAGGACACTCCCCTATTCTGCCCCTCCACATGCTGCATACTTGTTCAGATGTTCACATCAGCACATACCTATACATCCGCTTTAAAAAACACCTGTCCTAGTGCCTTTCACATTCGCCCAGGTGCTCATCCCACTTTACCTTCCTTACCTGTTTGGGTCTCACCTGCCCAGACAACTTCATACCTGCCCACAGCTGCCGGCGTGCCTGCGCCCTGCTCGCCCGAGCGCCTCTACGCCCACCTGGGCACCTCCACAAGCCACCTGCTCAGGTGGGCCCACACTCGCCTACATTCTGGCACACCTGCCCGGGTGCCTCGGGCCAGCCTCCCCCCGCCGCCTCACCTTCTTCTTCCCGCAGGACAGAAAGCCGGGCAGGCTGAGCATCCCCATCGCTGCCGCCGCAGGCGCTCCGCTCTGCCCGCGCTGTCCGCGGCTCGAACCTTTATCGGACCGGCTGCTGCCCTGCCGGGTGGGGCCGCCCCTCCAGCCTGCTGACCCTCCTCCGGGAACACCCACCTGCTG
>VWZU01013820.1:0-14629 GCA_013397095.1 Sterrhoptilus dennistouni | reverse complement strand
GGCCCCCTGCCACTTCCCTTCCTAAATTCTTCCTGCCCTCCGCGAGCCCTCGCTGCTCACCTTACCCTCACCACTCGCTCCCCCAGTCAGGGCTCTTCACTCCCATTGCACCCCTGCCTGGCTGCCTCTCTGTCATCTGCGCTTCTTGCACGTCCTCCCACTCCTTCCCCTCTCCGTCCTCTGTCAGCACCTACCTAAATAATCGTCTCTTTGTCTTCTAATGCCCGGCTGCCAGCTCCCCATCAGACGCTGACCATTGNAGCTGACCCCGCTGCTCCCCACGGAGTCACTGTCGGTTCTCACCTACTTTCACTGCCCCGGAGACCCTGCTCCACCCCTGCCAGCTCCACTCTCATGCTTTCTTAACCTGCTCCATGCTGGAGTCCAGGCTCGGGAGATGCAGGAAAGCAAAGGGCACAAGGGGGAGGGGGGTTAAACAACATGGAAATCTCAGCTTCTGAAATCTCCTTTCACGGGCACAGAAAGGGCAGGTCATAAAAGTAAAGTCACCTCCCGGGGAGGAATTTGACCAGAAGGGCTTGCAGATTGTTCTAAAGCAATACCCTACTTCACCAACATGGCTGTGACATTTCACCCTTTAGGGGAAGGGATGTCACAGTCACCTTCCCCAGGCATTCCATAAGGTCACACAGGAGGACACTGGTCAAAGCACACTCTTGTGTACAGACACAAAGAGACACAGATTGACTGGTCAGTTGTTGCTCTCCCCTGTTTATAAATGGTCTTTTCTGTAGCTCTTGCAGATCCACAACTTGGCAAATACCCTTTTCTGTCCAAATTAGTGGGACTTTTCATTTAGTGATGTGCTACCCAGCATGTCTCAATCTAGCCACAACTGAGAGCTACATCAGGAGTGAGGAGTGTGTGGGACAGCATCTGAAAGGATTGTATTTTATCACCCTGTGCGGCAGGTTCTCAATGAGACTTCTATTTTAGATACTGGAAAGATGCCAGAATACTCCTGTCTTTGGAACAAAAAGCAAGTACAGGTGCAGTGTCCTGACAGGGCTCAGGCTTTGTGAGAAAATAATCAATGAAAATTAAAGAAAACACTCCTTTACAGGCTGCCTGCAAATTCAGAATTAAATTGGCCAAGCTACAACACCAAATACTTCAGGCCAGTTCTCTGGAAAAATACAAAACTCACTCAGACCAAGGATGCACTGGGAAATTAGTCCTTATTCTTCCATCTGTCTGAGCTCTATGCAACCTAAGGGAGCCTTTTTGACAATCCTGATCTGAGTTAAGAATTTGAAATAAAATGAGAGAATGTGACTTTGGGATCTAAATAACTTAAGTATGTGTGGGTCACTATCTTACTAGGGGAAATAAGATACTTGCCAACAAACAATTCTTGATCTAAGAAAAGCTCAAAGTTCTCTTCCAAGCTCATGATTCAGAACTGATTAGCAGCTTCTTTAGAAATGAAATTACATTAAAAACAACCACAGCCTCTCCTTCCATAGTAGGATTAAGCAAATGTGGTAATACTGCAAGAGTCACTGCCAGTGTCATTCCTTCTGTGTAACTGAGGATGACTAAAAGTAAATCTATACTGGAGGTATCACTTCTCAGGTGTGTTTTGTTTCTGACCACATGAAAGTTTCATTCAAAATCATTTTCTGTATCAAAAGGAGAAAAGTAAAAATCACAGCACAAGGATAAATCCCGGGGTGAGCAGTGAAGAGATGGGTGTTTCCAAAGAGGATTGTGCCTGAAGCAGGGCTGTATTTCCCCTGTCAGCTATGCAGCTGAACAACACAGAAGCTCCACTTGGATTCACCAAGAGCTGAGCCCATCAGGCTGGTCCCTGAAGGCTGGTTCCTCACAGCTGGAATAGCCACCCACCAACCAAGCACGATGCCAGCCAGTCACCCATGGAATGTCTCAGCTAGGAACACAGAATTGTCAGCCAGCAAGCCAGAGCCAGTTTGGCTCTGCCATAGATGAGATATCCCATCTCTGACCAGAGCCTAATTGACGTCATCTTTCTAATTTGGAAAGCACCTCTGGATTACTATCAGTTCCACTTACTGAATCTTCTGTTAATCCAATGGGTAGAAAAATTAATTTTAAAATAAATTAATTATAATCTTAACATGCTGAGAATACAGCAAACAATTCTGACACTTCCTAGAAGCAGTGAGATACCCATGTTTTCCATTTGGTTGTACCAGTGCTGTTTATCAGATGTTGGGTATTGCCCTTAGCTAACACAAACAGTTCTGGTGATACAGCAAACTGTGTTTGATGTGCTTATTTAAGAATACGATGAGTAAATTCTGTTCTATATAACTGTGATAGCTGTGCTTACTAATATTGGCACCTGGCACACACATCCAAAATTCATTCAGCAGACAAAGCTGGGGCTCATTTACCTTTCCCCTTCCCAAATGGCATGAGCTGAAGACCAGAAAACCCACTTTGCAAATCACTTTAGAATGCATCAGCTCCTAGCAAGCCAACAGACACAGACCAACCAACCAACCACAACAAAAAAAAACCATGCTGGCCTTCAGGATCTTAGGAAGATGATTTAAATCATTTAACTGTCTATCAGCAGCATGTAATTACTCTCATCCAGAACTCAACAGCAATGTTACACTCTTTAGAGGAGAGGAGCAGAAAGACAGACAGGACTGCTATAAACTGACAGGTGAAGCAAGGCAGAAAACTTAGAATGTTGGCTCCTGCTGCTGCAGGAATTATCATCTCCTCCACAGCTGAACAGAGTCAAGCCTTACAGTTCACATTCAAATTAACGCTTTCTGCCTAAGAAAGCATCAACCTTGATTTGAAGACAAAGTGATAAAAAATGAGACAATTTCCTCGGTGTGGAACTGATCTACAGGCAACTTAGACTAAACCTTTACCACTAACTTAAAAAAGAATTATCAGTCATTGGTCTAGTAGCCCATGAAAGCAAGGCAGCATTCTCCATCTGGTGAGAAATGTCTTATTTCACTGTGAGCCTGCTGTAAGCAGGGTGGAAGTGTATCTACAAGGAGGGCATGTCAAGAAGTGGCCTTTCTGCTTAGAAGAGAGAATGGAGAGGCAATGGTGGTGTTATTGAAGGACACAGGCAAATTACAAAGGCAATGTTTTCTGAAACGGCCACCTGTGACTTCAGAGAGGTACCTGTGGAAGCAGACAGGGTTTATAGCAAAACACAGTGTGGGAATTACTGACTGAAGAGGCCTCATGCCAAATCTGCCTTGCCTGGTTCTAATGGCCCCCATCCAAGAATTTGTACTACCAAGGTATGAAGTAAATTTTGCTTCTAACTCTGCCAATCCCGTCAGGGTCATGAGGTTTTGCTCACGGGAAAAGGAGTTGACATATTGTATATCCTTTCTGGATCTATTTTTCTTTATCAGTTTTTGCTTTTCTGCATAACTGGGATGTTCCTTGCTGCTGGTCAAGAGCCACCAAGGCACACACATCTACTCAATAGCATCTCTACCCACGAATTTTTTTTCATTAAATGGAAATCCTGAAAAAATGTGATTCAGAATCTTAGAAAGGGAACATTGAACGTTTTCAGTAACGTGTGATGAGTTTGGTTCACTCATATAATAATAAATAATACACTCTATTATGAATTATGTAATCATATTAAAGACCTGTGTTGACAAAACTTCAATGAATGCTTAATCCAACTTTCCTCCAACTTCAGGACTTTTGGATTCATCTCTAAGGCCGTCTCAGAGGTGAGAAATGCAGCAAGATCACTGCTACTTGCCTCTGTGGACAGTCTGCTATCATAACCCAAAAGAAGCGGCTGAAACCTCCCTCATTTATCCCCTCACAATGGAACAGTGTAACCACATGGAATGTTTGCAGACAAAGTGCTACAAATGCAAAATACTTAAGCCTTGGAAGTCAAGCTCATAGGATGGGTGGAGACTTGAAACTATATGGAAACAAATTTGCCTTCAGGCCTTTTCAGCAGGTTGCAGCCTGCAAATTGTTAATGTTATATGCAGTAATCAAGTTAGTGATGGGGAAGTTTTACATTTGCATGTAGGAAAAACTTATAAGGCAGAAATAACTTTAAAGTTCTGCAGAGCTGCTATTCTACCACGCTGAGCCTGGAAGATTTTGTTGTCTCAGCCACTCAAGAGGAAGCCACAGGTCTCCATCCACAAAATTAATCAAAGTGTTTTCGTGTTTTCTTGGCGAGATTGGCAGTTCTGTATCTATGGTACATTAATCTCTACTTTGTTCGATTTTATTCAAGAGTTGGAATGTGTTTCTCAATCACTTCACCCTCTGACCAAAACTCCAGTATAACGTGGTCTTTCTTGTAGGACGGTCTCTCTCCAGTCCCTGAGAGCTCATCAATCTGTCAGAGACTACTGAAGTTGCCATACAGGAAGATATGGTTGTTCTCAAGCACAGAGCTCCATATAAAATGTGGAGAAAAGCAACCAAGAAAGGACTAAATGTTGGTAAATGTCGAAGATGTTCAAATCACAGAACAATCTGAAAATCTCTCTGAAACCCAGGCTTGTTTAGAGTTACCAAAGCACAGTGAACAACAGCATTTGTGTCCAGGGCTCCTAATTCCCCCAGATCTGCTTCCACTTTTGGTATAGAGCATCTCAGTTTTGCATGAATCATTGCAGCCTTGTGCTAAACAAGCATCCAACCCTTTCCAAGATTCATTAGGCAGGTGTCACTCTACCTGCCCCCTCCCTGACCATCCTAGAGGCAGGTTCCAGACATGTTCAACTTGTCTTTGAGCAACTGAAACACTCTGTCAATACCAAACCTCGGGTATCGCGTGAGGGAAGATGTAACAACAGATACAACGAAGGAAAGGGAAGAGACAAAGTATGGGAAAACGAAAAACTGGGAGCATGCAATTATCAAAACATAATAATCAGGGAGTGCATTAGGTGTCAGAATATAATGACTTTCCTATTAGGAAATATTTCAAAGGTGGGGCCACTAGAAACCAAGGAGTCATTTTTAATTGAGTAAAATAAAGCCTAGGAGTGAGTACGGTAGTAATATTCAAATATGCTGTACTGAGTTCATCAATCTCATTAACAGTTTCATTTTTAAATTCTTCCCCAGCACTAAGTTCCGATATTTCTGGAGTTGAGCAGAGCCAAGAGATGCTGGTAGGTAGTTTTTCTTCCCCAACCCCCAATTCTATACTTCCTTCGTAGTTGCTAAAAGAAAAAAAAGTTTTTCCACAGAAGATAACATAAATGCATATTCTTGAAAAGCTTTTGACTAACAGAAAGCCTTTGAAATACGGGTATTGGCTATCACACAGCAAAAAGAAGACCTTTCAGCTCAGTCCTTTCCTTGAGGTAATTTTACATATTGACATGCAGTCTTGCTATGTGATAGCCAAGAGAATTATCTTTGTGATTGTCTTCCTTCACAAAAGGACAAAAGCCAGGCTGTTAGTCCTGGCTGATATCTCTGGAATGGAAATGCCTCCATCAACACTTTCCTCTGTGCGATACCTGTTCCTGCAGGTTAACAATTACTATAAGAAAGAGCTCATCCAAGTCAGTGGGGCTTCTCACGTAAGAAAAAACAACCTGGTATCAAGTAGTAATGCCTTAAAGTCACCTGTTACAATAACACAATTCTGAGTCCAAAAAGAAAAAGCAAGATTTGCGGGGACACTAGAACAATTACTTAGATGAGCATTTTCACAATTTGGAAAAAAAAAAAAGCATTTAAAATAATTTAAATACTAAAGATAATAATATAATTCCTTCTGCTCTCTGGATCTCCTACATCTCTTTTCATCATTAGACTTAGAAATCCTTTCTGAAAGAATCTGGTCTTTTTACCTTGTTTCAAGGATAGTAGCAGAGGTAGGGCTCAAGTATTTAACACAGCACAAGATTAGCAGAGAGCATGTGCACTGCAGTGGTCAGAAGCACTAGACCCCAAAATTTCTATGGCTTTACCACAGGACCTCCTCCTGTCTAAAATCAGAGAGTGCATTTGTATTCCCCTTAAGCAGGGAAGAAAGCTGACCAACGCAAAATAATTCATAACTGACTGGGAAAAAAAGGCTTTAACAAGAAACACCGTAAGTTATTTTACTACCCACAACACTCACCCCGGTTGCCACAAACCTGGTCACTCCCCTGACATTCCTTTCCAGGCCCTCAGGCTCTCTGCCTCAGGCTCTCCTGAGCAGCCCATCCTCACAGCCCAGACCATCCTTTTTCTCCTGCAGTATCAGGAACAGCCATATCTGACCCCAAAAGCCCAGGGAATGGCTGGGTGGAAGGGTGGTGGAGGCAACTCCCTGGTTCCCATGGCCCTGCCATTAGCAAGGCAACACTGGCAACACCTGCTCTGGGGTGGATCCTCTCAGCTGACATAACAAACAATGAGATGCCTTTTTCTAATGAAACACTGATTTTAGCCAAGCCTCTCAGAACTCCCAACTCTGAGGACTTTCCTGGCTTCCTGTGGCTAAACTCAGGGCCCACAGATATTAAACGTGTCAGTATGAAGATTCTAGGATTACAGTTTGGATTGGTGTTCTACCTAATTGCCACTTTGGACTGGTAATTTTTTGGGGGGAGGGCTGAAGTCTCTGTCAAACCTCAAGGAGTCTCAGCATAGAAAGGTAAGGGGCTGATTACTCTCCTGATGTGAGGTCTCAGTGCAGCTGTACCTCTGAAAGGCAAATTGCTAAAATTGTCAGTATACCCAATGGCAACAACCTGTTTCCACTAGGTTACAGCTGCTCTGTAGTGCAAAGGGTGCCCACTCCTACAAATGTTTTACTCCAGAGGATAAAAAAAAAAAATCTACTCCACTTACCTGAAAGCTGAAGAGTGGTATATAAAGTTTTACACTGCTATTTTTTTATTCTTGGAGGACCTGCATTTTCCATGGCTGATTTTAATGCTCAAGTGAAAGAAGTATTATGAAGACATGGGGTTTTTTTCTTATAGCTGGGGTGATTATATAAAGTCTGATATCTGGTATATCAACATTTGGCACTCGTCTGGACACCTCTGGATCATGAAGCTTTTCAAATCTTTATACAGTCATGAGTTTCTTTGCATAATCTTGGTCTGGCAATCCTATAATCTGCTACACTCCTCATTACAAACTTCTCCTTGGCTGACAAACAAGGGAGTAGAGTTTGAACAGGAGTGCAGGAAGGCAAAGTAAGGAGGTGCTTGTGAAGACACAAGAACCTGTGTTTATGCACTTGGCAGGGAACACTAGGACCAGTCAGAGAGACTACTGAAAACAGTGGGTTGAGCAGTCCCTGGAAAGTTACCATACAAACTGTGATGGACAGCAAATACATACCCATAGGGGATTAGTTGTGAGAAATGCTCTGGTTTATGGTGACAGCCTGGGTGTGATGGCAGTACAAGGTTCTGTTTCTCATCCCCAAGGGCTCACCTTCTCTCTGTTGGTCTGGTTTTGGTTTTTTGCACAGAGCTGCCAAAGCAAAGGGAGAGAACCACATTTTCTCTCTGTGATGGGAAGTCTCCAGGAATGTTCCACACAGCACAGAGCACATGCAAATGCCTTTAGGACCACGTGAAAATGCCCTACAGATTTATTGCTGAGTCGTGGTACCCAGTAAGAAGTTAAAAATAGTAGCAAGGCCCAGAGTTTACGCAGAACGGCTACTTCAAACCCCAGAAATGTGCACAGAGATTGTGTTTGTTTGCATACCCAGATACAGGCTTTGCAGCCATGCCTCCCACACCAGTACACGTAGGAGTATCTGCCCTGTTTCAGCAGCTTGAGGTATGCAGTTAAAGCACATTATATTTTCAGTTTACTGAATAGAAAGAACCCTCCTTGATTAAAGAATTTAATCAAGTAATGTGATTAGATGATTTAGTCAAAGCAGATCCTGTCCTACTGACATCATATAACATGGTAATTTACCTAGTTGCACAGTGCAGCACCTGGAAAAAGTCCCAGGAAACTTGCTTCAGTTATTCCACCCAATCCCATGCTCTCCTGAGCTGATACAAGGCTTAGTACAATCACTCCAGAGCTGCTGCAGTATGGAGAAAATTTGAAACAATAATTTTTTGGCCATCAGTTTTCATTTTAAAATTGATGGTTTATGTCCAGACCATAAGATTCTATTTTTATGGGTCATCACTTTGCAGAATTTCATTAACTAAGTACATATCAGTTCCTTCTATAGATGTTGCAAGGTAGCATTTAATTTAGGACATTCTGATGGTAGATATCAACCAAAAGGTAAATTTACAATATTGTTTCCAGTGGTGCTTCTAGTGCCAGCAAGTGTCCAGTTTGTGGAAGAAATGCCAACCTTGCTTATACACGATTCTATGGTTACTAAACACTCCTGTGAGGCAGGGCTTTGTTAGTTACATGAAAATTTTCTTTCACTTTGAAATGAGAGGTTGCTGTTGTTATTTTTTTTTTTTATTTACTCCTTGGAAAGTGAGTGTTGATATTTGAATATAGCTCCATTTAGAAGGAATCGTTCAGCACATAACTTAGTCACCTGTATTCTGATACATGTGCATGGAAATAGAGCAAAATTTGCCTGAATCTGAATCGTCCTAGGGTATAAATCATGATATTCTTTACTGGGACACTGAGGGATGGTTCCAGGTGTGTCTGCAGCATTAAAGTGACACTGATATTTAGGCACTGTAGTAAAAGGGGCAACACATTGACACAAGTCCTTCCAGCACGGGCTTAATACTGGCTGTTTTCTTTTTCTGATGTTTCAGTGCTTCCCATGTCTTGGTTTTTGCCCACATACCCTGTGTGGCTTTACAGGTTAAATTACACAGCTTTGTGTCCTTCCTCTTAGTGTCCTTCCTAGCTAAGTGAATGTTGAAGCAAGGGAGGAAACGTCGTGGTAGCAAGTAGAGCCAGACAAGAGAACTGCATTTACTCCCCTGCTTAACTCAGAGGACAATCATGTTTTCCCCTTTGTATTCAAATTACATGCACTTGGGACTTACTCTGGTTATATATACCTGAAACGCTAAATAAATAGATGTTTTTATTTGTTGACCTCAACAAGATTACAAGGAGGTGGATGGTGCTGTAAAAGAAACATTTTCCCATCAAAGACTAGAAGACTACTGGTGCAGAAATCCTGGTACATTGATCTTGACTGTTTCCTAAGGCTTTCCAGGGTTCACTCGACAATTAATATTCTTTCTCCATGGGCATGCATTGGCTGATGAAGTGGATGTGGGTGGTGGAGAAGATACTGAAACCTAGAAAAGGGTTCCATCTGCCACTCTAGCAAACAGATTTACTGCTATGCTGCTGGCTGTTTATATAAAGATTCAGGTCAGGTGCTTCCTTATTTGTCTAAATCAAGGCCAGATAACATCTCTACTAGTTTCAGTATTTCAAGCACAATATTTAATGACATGGACGCTTGGTTTAGGCCTTTCCTTTAGAAAGATAATGATTGCAAACACAGGAACACAATCACCACATGGCACCCTGAGCAAGGTCAGGGGATTCACAGGCACACTAAGGTCACAAATGATAAAACAGGCTGCAAATGGCTAACTTGCTATCTTTGCTCCAAAATAGAAAGGATATCTGCCAACTTGGCACCTGAATCTTCTTTACCAAAAGAAGGTATCAAGCATTCCTATTACAGGGTCAGGAAAAAAAAAGAAGTAAATATTTCTATAAATTATTGTTAGAATGGATGATCTGCAAGGGTTTGTCCTAGTCAGCTTCTTTAGCAGGAAGGGCCGCTGTGGTGTCAGAAGGCATCAAGCAGGAGTTAGGAGACAGGCAGATCCAGGTTGTACAATTCAATATTCTGTGGACAGCAGCACCATTCCATTCTTCTCAAAATTATCAAACCTCTATTTAACCTGGTAAGGTTTTCCTCCCGGTCCTCCAGATAGAGCATTTCACAATCTGGCACCTCTGAAGACAAAATGCACCTTCAACAACTGTACTTGCCCTTAATTAACTTCCTTTTCCTCCTTTGTTTTTCCCCCTTCTCCTCTCACCTCCTGTCTTTCCTTTTGCCCTTTTCTATTGAGACCTGTCATATCTCTTGTCACTCTATTATTTCTAAGGTAAATAAACCGAATTCCTCTAGTCACATCTCAGTTCCTCCGGTCATTCTGACACCCCTTCTCTGCACATCTTGCAGCCTGGACTAAGCTCCTTTGAACATGGGTAACCACAGGCAGGGACAAAGAGCAGGGAGGGCAAGAATGCAAATTTTGAAGACAACCTAAGCATCCTGTTTACATGAGAACCCAAACAGAAGAGGCACATTCTCAAGCCTTTTGAAAAGCTGTTGATTCTAGCAGGGTGATAAACTAGAACCAGTAAATCTGAGGTCTTTATCAGCTTAATACAACTATTTATTAAGGTGTTTCTTTGGTTACTGTTTGAAGGTAGTTTCCCACTGGAAATAAAACAAACAACTGTATTTGCAGAGGATTAGATCATATTAGTCTGTTTCATAAAGAGAAAAGTTTCTAGGAGGAAGTCACTGGAGGTGAGATGTCTTTTTTTAAATTGGCAAACTCAATAGAACTGACTTTCCAAAGAACTAATTCATCTCAAATTCAACAAAAAGCTCAGGCATTGAAAAAAAATTAAAAGGGAAAAATACTGTAACATGATTTTTTAACTTTTATTTGCAAAATATCTTTTAAATTTTGGTGTGATTGTGTTGGGGTTTTTTGTTGTTGTTGTTGTTTTGGGGGCTTTTTGGTTGTTGTTTTTTTTTTTTCTTTGAACTTAACCTGACAATAGGGTCAGAAACAGAACAACTCAGGCAGGTAGAGTACTTCCAGTCCAGACTCCTGCCTATCAGGTGAACAGGTTTTTGCCTTTTTTAAAATGAAATTAAGTAAAGAGGATGAAAATCTAGGCAGACGCAAACAGTCAGGTTTTGCTTTACACTGGAATTATTTTTACCTTCAGAAGACAGCGGGGAAAAATAGCTTATCCTCATCTCAGTGTGAAGAGAGGCAATCAGAGGTGGCCTGTCTTACTATTGTCACAACAAACATTTCTGCTAGAAGTCCTGAGATCTTTTTTACTGAACCTGTAGCAGTGCAAATGAGATTTCTGAAAGAGAGAAATTGAGAGAAAACTTCCATACTTAAAAAAAATCAATACCAAAACAAAACAATGCTGGAGATGAGGGAAAGAAAAAAAATACAGTGAAATAGAACAACTAAAAGCTTCTAACACCCTAAAATCATTTAAAGTTACGGCAAAAAATTAAAACAGGGTTTTGACAGTCATAGAGAAGCAACTCAAAAGGAAAAGGCAGAAAAGAGACATTAATCTTTCTGAAGCCCAGAGATGCAGTCTGGATATATTTATTATTGCACTTCACAGGCTCAGCAGGCAGTAAGCAGAACATAGGTCATCTCCTCATGGCCCATGAAACAGAAATTCTTGCCCAACTAATGCCAGGAAAAGAAAAGATACTTTTCTTCTGAGGGAAAAAAACCCAAACTCAGTAAAGACCTGAAGCATTTCCCCCTTCAGCTGTTCTGCTGGGATGACATTTGGGATGACATGGGGAAGTAAAGACTTGAGAGCAAGCAGTAGAACAAGACGTCACAGCTGCTACTGCTCCAGAGTCACTGTTGTGTGTCCCATGCTCAAACAGTATGGTAGATTCATCACATACACAAATGTTGTGTTGTGTGATGATGCCACGAAACTTCACAATAATGAAATTGTAACGCTGTGATGTCATCCAAGCCCTCCAGTTGTCTTTCTGGAACTCTCTCTCTCAGTCAATTGACTGTATTTATCCTCACTGGATTGAAATATATTTCTAAGTCTCTTTCATCAGGTCACAATAACTGGTTTCTCACTGTTACTGGAATCTGCTGGGCTCTCAGGTTTTTGGCCACACTTATTTTGTGTTGTGAATGAAGAATTTGCAAATGAAGTAGATAAAGTGTGGGGGAGGTATGTCTTGCCTATTTCCTTTTCTCTTTGAGAAATGCCTTTGCATCTGCTCTTGTTTTTTCCAGTTTGGACCAACTGATATATAACCCAGACACACTTTAACCAACATACACAAAGCCTAAGCCACAGGCAATCACAACAGAAATTCCAATTTCACAGCAGGACGGTGAGAAAGAGACAAAGTTCAAGCTTGATTGTGGAAGAAGGATAGCAAGCACAACTTGTTTGTTTACTATCACTATCTCCATCACTCACCACTCTGATGAGATGCTGAGTTTAGCCTGTGAACAAGCAAAGCTGAGATGAGCCTTGGAGCCTGTGATGGCCACGTTGGTCAAAGGCACTCAGATAACCTCCAAGCTCTTTCTAAAAATACACACTTCTTCCTCTTCCAGAAGCCTCATGACAACTGTTTTCTGTTGGAGGCTCACTCGTGTTTACAGTTGCTGAAGAAACCAAGATGTCTTAAGAGGACTGAAACCCACAGGGCTGGTTTTGCTGATGACAAGACCAGTCTCCTCCTCCTTCTTCTTGGCCAAGTTTTCAAACCCCAGCAATGATGTGGGACCTTCTTGGACAGGCAGTTTGAAACACCTTGCAATGGGGGCTGATGGATGTACTCTTTGCCAAGGCAGCACCTGCACACGGGCAGCACTTCAGTGCTGGGAATGATGGCTCTTGGCTCTGCAAGAGCCAAATTTGAGAGGCAAATTCAGAGCCAAGAATTGAGAATTTGTTGAGAATGAAGCTGTTTAATAGCCACTTTTGAGTACTGGAACAAACTCTCATGCACACTAGTCCAGTTGTTGGACAAAGTCAGCATCTAGATAAAAATGCCAGCACAGCCTAATAATCGTGTAGAGCAATCCACAGCAAAACACCTTGCTATGCATTTTATTCTTCCTGTCCCCCTTCAGCTCTTTTTATGGCACAGCACTTGGATATTACCAGAGGTGGAGTCTCACACAGTGGAGAAAACTTCCTTTTTAGATTAACTTTTCCCTGTTGTTTTCAGAGGTAAGATAGAAGTTGGATAGCAATGGACTCATAGTTTGCTTAAGCTAGTAGTCAAAGGGTGTTTACAGCTTTTGTAAAAGGATTTGATTATTTTATACTTGCATTTATTCAAAATGAGAAATCACCATCAATTTTCTTCTGTTAGCATTTTATTTTCTTCCATTCAATTTTATTCCTTAGATTCTGTTTTGAAAAACTGAAATAATTTAATGTTTCTGTGTTTCTCTGGATTAGACTATTTAGACCACGAAAAAAACATCAGGCTTGTTCTAATTCTTTGTTAAACTACACCATCATCTCTCAGGTGGATGCCTGACAGATGTAATAGCCATTTTCTTTTTTATTTGCAGTATATTCAGACCACAGGAGTTCTATATGAGCAAAGAGAGTAATCACAGACCAGGTAGAAAATTTGATTCCAAAAGGCTACATAAAATTCCTTTTATTTCCAAAGTGGGACAGAGGAGGTCCCCTTGGAAGTTACCAGATTAGCTTAGGTTCCATTTTATTATATCTATTTTCACGAAGCCTGGCAAATGGAGATATTGCTTTAAATATTTCAGTAACCTCCTGCCAAGCTAAGCCAAATCTTTTAGGTTGCAGTGTCTTTTCCTTGTTCTTCCAAACTCTGACTCTCTCAGCAAGCCCTGACCAGAGGAAAACTTAAAACCTCCTGTGTTTCAAGTCCATGCTGAGCTAAAGGAAAGAGAATTATAGAATATATCAATTTGGAAGGGACCCATAGAGTCCAACTCCCTGCTCCTCACAGCACTATCTGAAGCTATCCCATATGACCAAGAATGTTCTCCAGAAACTCCTTGAACTCTGACAGGCTTGGTGCCATGACCACATCACATTGTTGAGCCTGATCCAGTGACCAACCACTCTTGCAGTGAAGAACCTTCTCTTAATGTTTCATCTGAACTTCCCCTGACACAGCTTCTTCCCATTTCCTCATACTTTTCTGGTCACCAGAGAGAGGAGATGACCAGCTCCCCCTCCACTGCCCTCCCTGAAGAACCTGTAGGCTGTGGTGAGGTCCCTCAGCCATCTCTTCTCCAAGCTGAACAAACCAGGTGACCCCAGACACTCCTCCAGGTCTTGCCCTTGAGACTTTTCACCGTCTTGGTTGCCTTCCTTTGGACATTCTCTCTAATTTGATGTTCTTATTACAAAGAAGCATCAAAACTGCACATGGGACTTGAGGTGGGGTTTCACCAGCACAGAGCAGAGCAGGACAATCCCCTCCCTCAGATGCCTGCTGTTGCTGGGGTTGATGCACTACAGGATGTGACTGACATCACCCAAACCCCCAGCACAGTTCTCAGAAGTCAAAACACTCAGAAAAGCCTGAGGAGCAGGGATGCCTGTTTAGAATTGTCCATTTCAAGATGCCACAAGGTCTATTTTGTTCTGCCCACCATTCCCTGTAACGAGAGAGGCCACCAACAGGCAGATGTGGTCCTAAATGCAGCAACCCCACTTTGCTCACAGAGTTCCAGAAACACACACATGCTGGGAAGCCCTGCTAGGTGTAAATGTAAATGTAGATGTAGGAGGCTTCAATAGTTGTCATTGAGGAGTTGTGTAAAGAGGTAACTCCCAGATACTATCAATTGTCTGGCTCTGTTTCTGTATTCTGGCTGGTTTGTTTCAAAGG
>VWZU01013819.1:2043-17787 GCA_013397095.1 Sterrhoptilus dennistouni | reverse complement strand
TACTTGTGTCAAGGCACTTTTTCATTAAACTAATTGTTTTAATCTGCAAAAAAATCTTTAGAGATTTTCCTTTACTCCAGGCCAGGCTCCCCTAATAGTCATGAAACAAAACATCAATACAGTTTTTATGTTTATATTCTCCAAAGTGTTAGAAGCATTTCCCCTCCTTGAAGCAATGAACTGATTTAGGTGAATTGTGTTGTCACTCTTTTCTCCATTTTGACCACTCAGTCTGTAATTCTAGATCCCAATGAGGTTTATCTTCTCCAAAAGATATTCTGCTTTCAGGTTTTAACAGAACAGCAAGAAAATATAGTTCTTGCTCCATTCATGCTTTTTAGAAACAAGGAATGTATAAAAAATAGCACAGGATTATTTCAGAGGACAATGTAAAAAAAATAGAAGAAATTATTTTGCTTGACTTTGGACTTTTCCCACATGAGAAACTAAGCAAACTGCTGATACATGAAATAATGGTTATTAGTTACTAATTAATTCTCTTTTTTTCCCTTTACCTTTCAGGCATCCTATCCCATAGAATAATCAGAACTTTTTGCATTAGTACTTCTATTTTTTTTCCCCATCATTTTGTATGCCAGGACACAACAGCTCGATGTGAATAAAACACATTTATGTCTCATAATACCTTATGAGTTTTTTTTCCCAAGCCTGAAAGAACTGGAGATGATCTGTGCAGAGAGGAAAAAAAAAGTTCAAATTGCCACTAAACACCAGATCCCAGTTTTTAAACATACAGTTATTATTACTCATATGTGCTACCCTCCCTTACAGGTGTTAACAATACAGTACATATTTTTGATTGAGAGTCAAATCCCAACAGTAACTGTGGATTTAAATAGAGTATTCAAGGTCACCATATAAGCTACTCATTTTTTACTCTTTTTCTGTCATCTCTGGTGTTTTAGGCCCCCAGCACCTCTGGTTCATCTGTCTCTGACAGTTCAATTCTGTCATTGCCTGCAGTTCTGCAGAAGGAAACTGAAAAGCTGTGTCTTCACACTGGGATATTTTTTTTTTCTCCCTTGAAGATTCCTGGAGGCTTTTTCTCTCTGTTCTGCACATCTCCCCTCAGCCCCATGGCTGAGCTCACAGCCCATCTTGCTGTAGGATCTTCCCAAAATTGTTTAGAAAATATCTTCTGATGTTCATATCTCACAGCACAATTTGCTTCTCAAAGACGACTGAACAGTTCAAAATAAACTCCTTTTATTTACGACAAGGCTTCCCTTGACCACATTCAGCACTAGAGACCTTTTTATTTGTCCTGCTTTTGTACATCTGCACAGCTTTCCACAGAAACTAAATACCACAGCCATTCTCTTAATAAACCACATTTCTATAGCTGCCCAGGGCTGCTCAGAGCATGATAGAACCAAACTGAGCCTTTAATGGTCAGGCTGGGAACTTTCCTACTTTGTTTATTTTGTCTACAAAGAAAGCTCTATCACAGTGTTTGTAATATGTGTACATGATACAAACCCCTAGAAGTAAGAATTCTTCAGTGCAGGGAATGAACAATTATCAGTGGAGTAGCTCAAAATGTCTCTCCATAGCCCATACTTCAACAAGCAGATTTCTGGGTGGAAATAAAGTTCATTTTCATGGAAATAATGCACATGGTGAAGGCATTAGTAATGCTAATAAAGAGCTTCCAGGCAGATGGACAGAAATAGGCCTGATTAAAGCTAAAGATCATGGATCATGTTAAGAAATCTTTGTTCAAATTATTCAATGGAAGAACAAGATAAAAACTTGTAGAATGTTCATCCATGGTCATTGCCTGTTCAGCATATTAATAATAGTTTCACTTACTGGAAAGAGATGGATTTTTATTTTGTGTTTAGCTGTTCTGCCCTTGTGGGTAGCACATTTCATTTATCGGTGGTGTATGGAGGGACCTCCCTCGCCACATCTGTACCAAAGGTTTTTCCATGGCTAAGCTAACTCCACTAAAGCCCATTTTTAGGGAGAATAAAGGGATACATTTTACATATTAAAAGATTACCTAATCAGCTTCTTTCAAGGGGGATAAACAGGTGATGTGATGCATTTATTTTGTATGTAAACTAATTTCATTATGTAATTTCATCATGTTATATAAAAGACTGACTTAGCTAAATATCTTGAAAAGCAGGTATTGCAGCTTTGAGGAATGAGAAGATCTACTCAGCAGGCATGTTTTTGGTATGCTCCCTATGTTGATTTTGGTTCACTCAATATTTAGGTTTAACTTAAGTGCCTTTAGTAACTTTCACTGAAATCAACTGCATGTTTATCTTTTCTGAGGGAAAAACCCGGCTCTGAAGTCAAACCTTGTCATCCAGCACACAGTTCCAGCAGGATGGGACTGTGTAAAATACTACAGAAAACAAGGATCTGCTCTTCTTCTACAATTTTGGTTTGTTATGAATTATTCTTCCTTTTGTGTCTGTTAGTTCCTTCACAATTGCTCATAGTAAACTTATGTGTGAAAAGCAAAATTCTGCAACCTGTAATCAAAATTCTTTGCTTGTCCTCTTAGTCCTTTTTATAAATGAATGAAGATGGCATGTGCTAAAATAATGACAGTGAGAAGCAAGATTAACTCTGATCTTGTCCTGCACATGCACAATTGTCTAATTTTAATCAGACAAGTGGCTGAAGATGAATTTGAGGCTTGGCCCAAGAGAACAGACATTAAACTTCATTTAATGTAAGAAGAAGTGATTCTCAGGATGGCAGTGGCTTATATTTCCCTCACTTTACCACATGCAAAGTGGATTTGATAAGCAGGCTTAGCATTTTTTTTGTGATACAAAATGAATAAGGGAAAAAAAAAAAGAGTAGTTCTCTGCCATGTTAGTCTGCTGAGCTAATCCTGACCTGTGGTGTCCCTAGCTCTGGCATAAGGAGTGGGAGTGGGAATGAGAGATTACCAGGCTAACAGTAATATTTTCTCACCTTTAACTCTCCGCTAAAAGTGCTCTGGTTCCTGAGATGTGACAGTTTATATTGCAAAAATTGGCAAGGCTTTTATCCTTTCTTGCTGCCACATTGACTTAGGAACCAACACTGGCACCAGACTGCCACAATTCTCAGCCATGTGTTTGAAGATCAATAGAAATTTGCAAAGAGGGCAAAGTCTATAGGCTGAGGGCAAGTTAAGCCCATCAGCCATATCAGTGGATATTATTGACTGTTTCTGGGTCAGAACTCTTTGTCATCGTGTTCCTTATTGAGTCTTCAGTGTCAATCCAAAGATGCCAATGCAAAACCCTGTCCTGCACAGGGCTCTCTGGAGGAACATGAGCCCGAGCATGTGGCAGATGCTTGTTCCATTGCTTAATGCATTACAGGAAGGTGACACAACACTCCAGTGATAAGGATGGGACAAAAAATGCAAGTTTCATGTGTAGGAGAATATAGGCTCCATTTACAGGAATGGTTATCATCCCTCATTTATTTATTTATTTATTTATTTATTTATTTATTTACTTACTTACTTACTTATTTGAAGAACCTGATGTTTCTGACTGTAGCAATGTATCTGTCTAACAGGCCATTCTGATGCACCAGCCAAACTGGTTGTGAGTAATATTATCAAACCACCCGCAGTTCTGTTCTCAGGAATTCATCAAGGTTACTGAGAAAAACAGCGGGATCAAAAATAAGAAGAGAGCCTGAGGAACTCTCTGCAAAAAATGTAAGCCTTGGATAGGGGATGATAGGATGATAGGTGATGATGGACACCTGACCAACTGGATGTCCTGAAGGATATGTGCCTGCCTCATGAGGGAGCAGCTTGGCCAACCCAGAGATGCGTGCCCATATGGACAGTAGACCCAGAATCTATATCTGCCATGTAATGTAAACAATAAACAGCTTCTGTTGGAATCATATTGGCTCTGTATTCAGTTGCCCATTTCCCCCCTGCATCTGACAGTCTGAAAATTTCAGAATAGAAATGGCAAGGAAATCTGTGGATGAAATCGTCCAAGGAGAACATAGCAAGAAGAGGGAGTTAAAGTCCAGAGGAGAGAGCACTGCAATTTTCACAGACAGCTGGAGAGAGCTGTCCACAAGTCCCTGAAGGAGAACCAGGAGCAACAAGAGGAAGCTCAGGGGTTTGCTGTGTCACTTTCTAAAGGTGTCTGATGGCACAAGAAAGGTCAGGGTTTCCCAGCTGGACCAGAAGGTCATTCCAGACTTCGGAAATGCTTCCCCTGCAGTCTAAAGGGGTGGAACTGGCATGGACCTCTAGGGCCGCTGTCTCTGCTGGAATCTGGGGGTCTGTGATATAAATCATGGCTTACTGCTTGTTGGGGGGGATTTGTCTCTTTAAATTCTCCAAAGGCGATTTGAACCTCCTACGCCCTAATTAAGGACAGGATTTTGTTACCCCGGGGGCAGGGGAGCATTTACTTCCCGCGGGCTGCTCCTGTGCAGGTAACAGCTGACTTGGGTCTGGCGTCTCTGCTGTGAAGTTCCTCTTTTCCTTTTCCATGTGTAGTTCTGCTAATGGAATGTTATTAACTGGGAGTTGCTTCAAATGTATTTTGGACTTTGGTGCCGCTTTAAAACATTAGGGCTGCTGCAAAAGGAATTTGATTCTTTTGTTTCTGCCTTTGTTTCTGTCTCCTGGCGCTTTCTTTTGCGTACACCAAACGTTCATGTGACTGGTGTTAAGTGGATTGCAAAAGTGATCTGGGTTAAAATTTACCTTATTTGAAAAAATGGCTGATTTTAGCTCAGCTCCTTGAGCTTGCCTGTCATGTGCTCTCAGAAATGCCTGCAGTGGTATGAGAGGGATGATTGGTAAGAAAGAAAAGTAGAAGGTTCTTTCCCGCCTCAGAAGCCCCAGTCAGGAAACTGGTTCCCTGCTCTGAGCTGCCCCAGCTGCCTCCGCCTGGCTGGAGGAAATTGCCCCATTTTGGAGAACGGCTGTGTAGGAGGCTGAAAACCACAAGCAGGGGAGGGAAAAAGCAGAATTGCAGCCTGAGCTTGGCTTTTTGGTGTTTTAAGGATTAAAAAGGAAAAAATGTTAATAAGAAATTTGAAGTGAAAATAGCAGAAACTTAATGAAAGCTATCCACATACCAATCATAATGCCTTGGCTAGGAGAAGCTAATTTTTATCTCCTGGGTGTTTGCTTGTGTGGCCAGCAAGGATTTTTCAGGTGTTTTATTAGTCTGGTTAGTGTGCTGCTCTTAATGAAATAACTTGTTAAACCCAAGTTATGCTTTTAAGTTACTGCTTTATGTTTTAAGGCTGCTGGCATTTTGTGTTTTCATGGTTTCTCTTGTTAGCTGAACGTGCCTAAGAAGTGCCCCAGGCAGTGATGGAGGCTTTATTTTAGCAGTACTGTAATACAGCCTGTATTTGTAATTATAAAAAGGGATGGCTTTTGTCCTACTTAGATGGGAAATATCAACATCCAATATTTTTATGGCAGCAGAAGAGCTTTCCTGGATTTAATTGCTTTTAGACCAATCATTTGAAATAAAGAGGAATGTTTTTGTTTATTTCTGGTCCTTTTTGCATCTTAATGTAATATTTTAAATAAACTGATGTCTTTAGGTCATCCCATGAGTTCAAAAGGGCATTTGTGGTTTTGTTAGTTATTTTCTTTCACCCTTTTAAATGAACCTAGTATAGTTATAAAGGTTGTTTTTTTTTTTGTTTTTTTTTTTTTTTTTTTTTTTTTTTTTTTTTTTTTTTTTTTTTTTTTTTTTTTTTTTTTTTTTTTTTTTTTTTTTTTTTTTTTTTTTTTTTTTTTTTTTTTTTTTTTTTTTTTTTTTTTTTTTTTTTTTTTTTTTTTTTTTTTTTTTTTTTTTTTTTTTTTTTTTTTTTTTTTTTTTTTTTTTTTTTTTTTTTTTTTTTTTTTTTTTTTTTTTTTTTTTTTTTTTTTTTTTTTTTTTTTTTTTTTTTTTTTTTTTTTTTTTTTTTTTTTTTTTTTTTTTTTTTTTTTTTTTTTTTTTTTTTTTTTTTTTTTTTTTTTTTTTTTTTTTTTTTTTTTTTTTTTTTTTTTTTTTTTTTTTTTTTTTTTTTTTTTTTTTTTTTTTTTTTTTTTTTTTTTTTTTTTTTTTTTTTTTTTTTTTTTTTTTTTTTTTTTTTTTTTTTTTTTTTTTTTTTTTTTTTTTTTTTTTTTTTTTTTTTTTTTTTTTTTTTTTTTTTTTTTTTTTTTTTTTTTTTTTTTTTTTTTTTTTTTTTTTTTTTTTTTTTTTTTTTTTTTTTTTTTTTAATTTTTTTTAGGTTGCTCATAGCATCCTATGGTGTTGGTATGACTCAAATTTTCTCTTTCATCCTTTGTGCTCTACTAGTTTAATCTTAGGGTAGTCTGACTACCCATGGTTTACCTGTTAAATTAACTCTTGAAGTTATTTTTCCAAAGTCAACTTGTGCTTTAACAAACCAGTTTATTCTCTCCTTAATAACCAAATGCCTCTCCCTGTATCTGTAGCTAAAAATCTACTTAAAGCTTATTCTGTAGGTGGCTTCTAGAACACCATGGGTTTTTTCTGTGCAAACCACAGTGTTCCTTGAGGTTTTTTTCCTAGTAATACAAGACTGTGTTTATTTCTAATTGCAGCTGGTTAAACAAGTCCTGGCTGCAATGTGCTCCAAGAGAAAAAGGCAGAATAAGTGGGGGTGCAGAGCAGTGCCCAAAATTCTCTTTGTCTCAGCTAAAGGGACAAAGGGTGGCACTGTGGGGCTCAGAACTGGTTAATTTTATTTATTTATTTATTTTTAAATACTTATCTAGATTTGCTTTCTGGTACATCATTCAGTACATCCAGGCCTGCAGGGCTCAGATCCTGGGTTTGAGGAGTGTTTGGGAGGCCTCATTGAAGCGAGGCCACTGAATCCCTTAGTGCAATTATGTAGGCACTGGTCATGGGTGACAGATTGGAGTTAAAAATGTTTTGATCCTGTGACTGTTTAGATAAGGGTGATGACATAATTGTGAACAACTCCCTGTTTCTAACAACTGAGATGTTATTCTAAGTTTTATAATAGATTCTTTGGTTAATCGGTGCCAAATAGGTGGGGCAGTGCTGGTTTGCCCTTTAGATCTGTTCCGCCTCCTGCCTGAGCAGCTGCACGGAACAGTGGTGAGAAATGAGGTGAGGGATAACAAGAATGGGAAAACCTGATCTTTGAAGAGTCAGGGATCCTGGGAACATGTGGGCTTCCCACCTAGCCGTTCTCTTTACAATATGCCTGCAGTTCACTCCTACTACCTCAGAGCTTTTTCAGCTGCTCCTACCTTTCCCCATTTAATCAGGAAATTCACTGTATTCTGTCTTTCATAAGACCAGTTCTCTCATGGAATGGCAACAGTGATTTGGAGACATCATACAACTCTGAAACCAATTCATTTGACAGTGATAACATCACCCTAAGGGCAGAGAAATGAAGTATATTGGGGAAAAAAATACCTTGACTGACAAGTGTCATAAGCATGGGTTAGACCTAGTGAAAAGTGGTGAACAAGTATTTATAGGAAGAGAAAGCATATGGATTTTACACAGGGGTTTTTTGTTTGGGTTTGGTGCTTTTGGGGTGGTTATTTTTGGTGGGATATATCAGTATGTGTAACCAAGTGTAGACAAACTGAAGCTGTTGTTAGTTACTGATGAATAATGTGGCCACAGTGAGCAGAGAGCAGGAAACAGCTTTTTGTCACACTTCCTTTGGGGGCTGCTGCATCACCACACATCACCAGAATTGATGGGCCAACTCTGGGGCACGCCCGGGGCTGCACCCTGAGCACAGGGGTGGGAGCAGCTCAGTCCTGGCTGCTGGAGTGACAAATAATGGGGTTTGACCGATTATTCCGCTCCTTCTTGTGCATATGCAGGGCTAAAAGGCAGCTTTCAGTAGTGCCAGTGATCTTCCTGCAGATGTAAGGACTGCTGCATATCAGATCTTTGAGTAATGCTCATGAGGAAGGATTAAGTGCTCAGTTTGCTGCATGATTAGTGAAGTTGTTTTGGTTTTAATGAAAAAGTAAATATAAACGAATTACAGCTTTTAGAAATGTGGGCTCTTAAGCAGGAAAATAACCAAAAACTTAATTTAAAGCAGTGGAATGACTCAAAGTCTGCTTAAAACATATTTTCCAATTGACAGACAAATAAAAGTTCATTGAACACTTCTTAAACTTAGGTTTCTGTGGTAGCAAATACTTGTGGCTGAGGGCCTTTGAGTCATGCTGCAGATCCATGTTGAGAAACAAGTCTGTATAATATGGATTGTATTTTCTGAGTTCTGCTTGATTCCTTTTAGACAACTTTGAGCTGATGGCTCTGGTTTTAAGCTGTGTTGGCAGCAGTGGCAGGGCCACAATTCACTGTAATGGGTTTGGGTTTGCTTTTGGAGCTCCAAATGAGTGGTGAGTGAAGGGGAAGTACTCAGCATTTAGCGACAGTATCCTTTAAACATTTAATGATGACTAGTATGTTAATTAAAACCTGAGTGAATGCAGCTGATGAAGTCCCACTGTATTTCTGGAGCTGAAACACAGACCAGACGGAGTCATTAAGCACTCCAAAATAAAAGCTGTTAAAGGGAGCTGTACTAGACCTGTTGCTGCGTGGAATTCTTAAAGGGTTTATTTGGTGGGGGTGGGGCAGCAGGCCTAGCTCCTAGGAGAAATTTTGAAAGTCTGATGGTATTTATAGAGACAAAATTCTAACAATAGAGTATTCAATGAATGGGAAGAAATACTGCTTTCATTATTACAAAATACTACATATATGTACTTTATCTTTTATTTAATTCCTATTTTTGTGAACACTCTCCTTAATTTTATTCCTTTTCACATTGAGTCAGAATAAATACTTTGCTTTGGAGAAAGAACATACATGAAAGACATACATGCTTCTTTCTACAGTGGCTTTTTGCAGGTAAGGCTTTTATTTTCCAGACCTCATTAAGCAGTCAGTTGAGCAGCTAAATGAGTGTTCCAAGTGGTAATGGATACTTACTCCGTGTAAGTACAACAAGATTATGAGATACTGTGACGCTGAGTACTTAACTGCAGAGGATTATTTCTATTACAAATAAGTGCATCAAGTAAATAACTCAGATGTTCATGATCACAGTGGGGTATCCCACCTGTTAATAGAGTAGATCTGGGTCACTAGATAGGGGGGTTTCTTTCCTATTTTGAGTCATGTATCTTCCATTCCTTCTATCTGAGCAGATTTTAGCCTTTTCCAAAAATAAGGACCCTCTTTTAAAGTATTTAAGCCTGGATGGAATATGAGTAGGCAGAAACCTTCTAACCAAACGTGTTTGGGAAAATCAAATTGTGTTTTAGCAATCCAATCTGCACATGCTTTAAGTTCTTATTTGGATTTGTAACATTGCAGGTGGTTGTTAATGATGCTTAGAAAATATTGCAAAACTTGCCTTAACTTCTCCAAGCTGGGATTACAGATATTCACATATAAGTAAGTGGAGATCCAAGTAGTTAATGCTTTGGGAGTTACGAAAGATTATAAAAATAAAAACAAAACTAAGGCTGTAAAAGGATAATTAATATGATGAACAGAGGAGTTCATGAAGCCTGAATTCTCTAAGTGTTTTGCTCAAGTTCTCATATCTAAGCTGTAAACTCTAAAATCATTCCAGCAGATGAGGTGCTTTCCTTTTTCCCACACAGCTTCTCTGGTGTGTAAGGGATAAATTTCTGCAGTTTCAATACAGAACATACCATGGATCTCTACTCTACATTGCCACCTGTCTTCAAAGAGGCTTTAAGGCCGTCCTTTGAGATCTCTGGGGGAAATTGGGTTAAAATGGGGATGGAAAAAAACGAGATAAGTGTGTACAACACAGGTAGTTCAGAAACTTGGTGAAGAAAGCCTCCAGGTTATTATCAAAGTCTTCTTTGTCAGAATCAGTACAGCATTTGTAACATGAACTGGGGAAGGCTTTAACTGTCCTCTGTCATCTGCTTGTATTGGTGCTCTCTAAATAATTAAAGATAACTTTGTTTTCCCTGCCAAGTGACTTGTGGAACAGTAAATAAGCAGTGGGAACATGTCACACTGAGTGATGAAGGTGATCTGATCTTCATCATTCTCTCTGCTGCTCTCTGAAGCAGATTTTCTACATACAATTATTTTTCTCTCAATAAATCAAGCTCTGTTTTCTCTGGTTATCTCTTATATGTAACATTTTAAAATAGGCTCCTAAAAAGCAAACCAAAGCTTTTTACCACCTCAGCTTGTTCTGCTGTCTCTAAAGTTACTTGTTGTTACCTGGAGATTTCTCTCAAGAGTTAGAGGCTACGGCACTAATATTTTAATTTTACCTGGAAGAAAACAAGTTCACAACTGAGTCTTTGCTAATTATTTCCACTCAGTTTTGTTGAGTGCCAGACTTTTTAGTTGTGTTTAATGTTGTTGCTTGTTGCTCTGGAAATAATCATTAAAGGGAAATGGGTCACCACCACTGTACACTGGTAATTCTGTGAAACAATTTGAAATGAACTTGCCTTTTCATAGTGATGCTGAAAAGCACCAAATGCTTTCAGTAATAGTGGCATAGTGTAATTAAGTGATAAAGTTAGGGGTTTTTTTCCCCCTGAAACCATAATATAAACAAGACACAAATTAATGGTACAGGACAGTATTGCATCTTCAGGTATTTGAAAAGTCAACAAGGTAACTGAAGACAGAGCTGACACTGCAAGAAAAGGTTTCTAGAAATGATCTCTGACACTTGGAGAGCACCAAGTCATTGCAGTTAAAATCTGTCATAAACTTCTGCAGACGGGACATGGAATTTTGTAGAGGCTGTGGATCTCTGAAGGGGGAGGTACCTGTGGGTAGCCAGAGCATCTTTGTTTTGAAGAGCAGAGTATGTCATGATTTACCCACATTGATTTATCCTCTATACAGAGAACATTGCTTGAAGAAATTCAGGGTTTGACCTTTATCAGTACAAAAGAGTAGCCCAGTTTCTCCACCTTTCTAAGCTGCAGGTTTTGGAAAGAGGCCCAAGAGTAAGAAGAATGTTTCTGCAGTGCTGACATCAGCTGGAAGCACAGACCATGTGGAGACAGAGCTTTTTCAGGTGACAGTTTCCTAGTCACCAGCTGAATTTCCTTTCATACTGTTTCTCCTCCTTGCATTTCATAGTCCTTGAGAAATTCTGCCTCGAATACACATTTGTTGTATTTGAATTTATAATTTAGGCAGGGAGTAGAAGCAAGGCTGTTCAGGCCTAACTTAAAACCAGAAGTGGATCTGTTGGGTCTTCCTCATCTTTAGTCCACTTCAGTTGTGCTATTCTCTAATTCCCCTTCGTTCTTTGTTTTGCAGTGCCTAGGAATAAAATAAAGGTCTTGATCTGTGCTTAGAGTGTCTTCTGAAACTTGAGTGCATCAGAGTCCTGGAAAGCAGAGGTGACTTAGTGTGAAATCCCTCAAGTGCTGGTTATTGGGGTGATAGTGAATCCTAGATAGGAAAATGTGGCACTGGGATGTGTCATGACCACGGTAAAAGTTAAAAGTTGGATGAACTTTACCTTAAAATCAAACTCACTTGAGTAAGAGAAATAGGTGTTCCTGCAAGGCAGCTGAGCCCTCTGTAGCACAGATGTGCACAGAGAAAGAGAGCATAGCATGAATTGGGAACTTTGCATAAAATAATTTATTTTAGCATCATTTCGTGTCCCACCCTGAGTTTTCCACACTTTTAAAATCCAGATGATGGAAGGAATCCAGGAATATAAAATTCTATAACAAATGAGGTGACTTGATTGTGTTTATTCCCACATGTATAATTCCTATATTTCTGCAAGTCTCGGTGTTCTGTTATAGATATAAGGAACATCAAACCACCCCACTTTTTTCCTGAGTCTGCAGACAGAACATTGGTGTTACCACTGATTCCTGGATTGCATTGTGATTTATGACCTCTGGAGCTTTGTCAGATAGGAAGTGATGATGGGACAGGAAACCAGGCATTGTATGAAAACATCCATAAGCATGTAACTAGAGGAAAAAGCTGCAAAAATAATTTATGGAAGATACTACAAAACTGTATATTCTGTATAAATATATAGTTATGATTGTGCACAAATGGAAATTGTAATTGTTAAAAATATTGCAGGCCAGTGATTGATTTTTACGGACGGAAGAGCCCAGTATTGTGTTTGAGCAGTGTCAGCGAAAGTACTGGAAGGACTAAATCCCCCCTTAATCAGGGCTCTCTCTGCCTTACTGCCTTTGGTAAGTTCTGCTAATGAAAGTTTTCTGAAGAATTCTTACAAAATTACCTCAGATATACAGTTTTAAAAACTAGTAATAAATTCTTATCTTGAAGGCTAGGGCTTTATTATTTTAAAGCCAGTTTTTCTTTCTATTTAATATAAGTTAACAAGTGACTGTGAACTGGCAGCAATAGCTGTAGGAGGAGAGGTCAAAGCATTTCAAAATCTCAAATAATATGGGGGACAATTAATAACCAATTAAACTTTCAGATATACCAGAAGCAATCTGAGCTTTGAGAAGCCATGCTCAGCAGAGAATGCCTGTCCCATCCAAAACAGAATTACATTTGAACCTGTAATGTCACTGAAATGTGATTCAGGTCTGGTTATTGAAGGTTTGCAGCAAGTTGTGACCCCAAAGGGGCTGTTTGGAGACTGGCTATAAGCAGAGTAATAAAGAAGTTCTAAAGGAATCACCTGTCTGATAGGTGAAGATGAGCAGAAATAAGGTTAGAGAAAATTGCAGATAACTTGGTGTCTCCTTGCTGGTTTTGAGCCCTGCTAAAGGAGGGTATTGCAGTGTTTTTTTCTGTTTCAAGTGGTAGAATTGGCACTGCTTTACTGGAAAGGAAAAGAACTGAAAAAGGGGAGTAGGTTGTTGAGAAGAAAGAGTATTGCTGAAATTGTTACAGCTTTTTCCAGTGTTCCCAAACACGACGCTGCAGAGAGTACTCATTATAATTAGAGGAATGAATACAAACTAAAAATTTGAAGTCATGATGGATTACAAGAGGCTTTTTACTGCTGAAATCTGTTTTGGTTTTCCTTTTTTTTCTTTGTGTGAGGGCCTCTCTTCCAGGTTTGCCCTTGTGAAGGAGCCAAAAATCAATATGCTGGGAACAGAAAGCATTTGCACAAATCTGAGAAAACCATTACAATGGTGCTTATTTCAGTGGTAAATATCAGGTGTTGTTTTAGAAAACAACTCTTTTGCTAAGGGCACATTCTAATACTTCGTATTTTCATGTGGTTTCTAAGCAGAATTGCCTGCTTAAATGCATTTTAAAACAATTTATATACCTTCAACTTGGATATTTTTTCCAAATTAAGATGAAAACAGGTAAGTATGGAATAGTTAGGGTTTTGCTTCATCACACGCTTTTAACTTACCTCTGTGATCTTTTACAACCTCTAAAGGAAAAACATGAAAAAAACCCAACCAAACTCTGGGTGTGAGTAGAAAGTTCATGCCAAAATCAAACAGCCCCTAACGGATGTTGCCCGATGTGGATCCCGTGCTGTACTTCAGACTTTACCTGGTGACAAAACCGCGGCTTGCTTTGGTATTTCCATCATCTCCATTTGGCATTTGCGGGATCTCCGCTGCCCTATGCGAGGCACTCGGAGCTTTAGGGAGCGTTCTGGGGAGGTCCTTTATTAGAGTTTAACCATGGAACTCTCAGACTCTGCTGGTGCATCCGGGCGCATCGTCCTGTGGCGCACTGGGGAATGTGATGCTTCCCTCTATCGGCCACACAGCGAGGGAATTCTGTTGTGAAACGAGCAAAGGATTTTCCTGGGGGTTTGTTGTTGTTGTTATTTTCCTGGTTTTCTGGGGTTTTGTTTGTTTGTTTTCTGGGGTTTTTTTTCCTTNTTTTTTTAGATTTTTTTTTCCCCGTCGTTTTTTCTCTTTTTTATTAAAAAAAACCCAAACCTAACAGCCTGTGCTTAGGAGGGAGAGGAAAGGGGTTTGTTATTGCAGTGTCGTACTCAGGGCAAATTAATTCACTTACCTGCATCACAAAACAGCTTTATGTTAAAGTGACTGGCCTCTGTTTGTTTTGGGAAAAATGCACAAATATTTTAATCCACTTCCTGTCCAATAGTGATGCTAACGTGGAGTATTCTCAGTATAAAGAGCAAGCAATTAAGTATTTGAAAACAGAAATCAAAATGAGAGTGCATCGAGGGAATTTGGGGGTTTTGGTGGGGTTTTTTTGGCCAAAATTAGTAGGCTAGTTGTTTTGGGTTTTTTTCCCCTAGGGTGAGGATGTTACATTGATGACACCTTAAACTTTTCATGGCATGAAAGAGAAAATGGCTCACTTTCAGCAGTTAAATGCTTTAAAAAAAAAAAAGTTTATAAAAGCTTGGTTGATGTGTGGATGTTACCTGAAATTACTGATTTTTTTTGGTTCGCATTACTCTTGCTCAACATGGAAAACATGGCTGAGCTGACTGAGCAGTGTTTTTGGAGGCAGTTCATGAGAGCTTAGGGGTATTCCATAATCTACCATATAGCCCTGCTGGATACAGATCAGTCGGGGCCACCAGGACGTGCCAAACTGCAGGGAGCAGGGTGCACAGGGGTTGAAATGTGGCAGAGAAATGTCCTGGTGCCCGTGAACTGCTGAAACCCTGTGAGCTGGAACTGCCTACAAGGTCAGCTGCACAAGGTGTGCTCCTGAACTGTGACAGAAAAATCTTGCAGCAGGAGATTCAGAGTCTGGGTTGCAAATATGTGTTTGAAATTCTCAAAGATGTTTTAGCCCTTTAGTACTTTTTTCTCCCCTTCTATGATTTTTTTTCCTCTTTTTGATGGATGCCTTTGGGTTGAATCGCACCTTTGGTAGATGTATGGGTTTTTAATTAATGTATCCCTCTTCTCATTTTAGTTCTTTTGTTTTAAAGACAAGAGTGGGGAGAAAAATGAGTCCACAGGACGTGTATCAAGCTTCAGAGCTGTAGGAAGAGCAATAATCTATTACCCTATAAAAATATTGGGAAATTAGTAAAAAAAAAAGGACAACCACCCCAACAAACAAGGGAGAACACTCCAAAAAACCCCCACATCCCCTCCCTCCATTATTGAGTCTCCATACCATTTTTATTATTACAATTGGAACAATTAATTGGCTCAGGTTTCCTTCAGGTTCTGTGCTCTTTGGAGTGTAAGCTTAGCTAATTCATTGACACTTCCTCCTGGGAGCTGGCAGCTTTGGCCAGGGAGGTACCAGCTGCACGTGAGCAATGACATCACCTGCACTGGAGTGGAATTTGTCTGATAAAACCATGGGTAGAACTGAGGAGCACAGGGAGATGGCACAGCTGCATTCCTGGACTCACCCAAAATCAGAATTTACAGTGGAAGCAGCCTTTGGCCAGGTGTGTGTGGACTTTATCAGCCCCCGTTAGGTTTTGATTTGATTTCCAGTAGAAGTTTTGACCTTCAGCAAGGCATCCCCAGCCTTTGTGCTGCAGGTTCCAAGTCCGTGGAATAGACCCAGAGTCAGAGTCTCAGGAGTGTTCATGTATAATTTTCCTAGCACTCCACAATAGCAGGATGAAAGGGGGTGTGGAGCTGCAATTAACACTAGATGAGGCTGAATTGCACTTGCAACAAAGAGAAGTCTTTCAGTTAGTCTACAATAAAATCATAATTATATCCCCAGTATCCTTGGCAACAGATTAAGGTCCCAAAAGGTGATTTTACAGTTCAGTATTCATTGCTGATAC
>VWZU01013815.1:104663-118524 GCA_013397095.1 Sterrhoptilus dennistouni | reverse complement strand
AGAGACTGGACAGAGCCAGAGAATAAAGTAAATATTTATTAAAATGCCTTTAAGGTACACCTTGGGCAGGACAAGAGCCTGACCAGGGCTACACCCAAGGTGGACCCAAAATGGTCACAGAATGGACAAATAGTCATGAGATGTCACACTTTTATACCATTTGAATATTGGGGTTTAATTGTCCAATTCCAGCTCCAGGTTGTGAGGTCCCACCCTTGTTTGTGCTTTTGGGCCTGAGAGTTGTCCTTGGTGTGCAGCAGGAGAAGGATTTGTTTTGTGTCCCTGCTCTGTGCAGAGCTGAGTGACACTGACTGTGAGCTCAGACCTGCCCCCCTGGGCACCACAGAACCTGAAACACATGGGAGATAAAACTTGAGTCATCAATATACCTTTTATATATTTCCCTTTTATGTATTTACCTTTATATCCTCAGTGCTCTTAGGGTGCACATTTGTAATTCCTGCAGTCTGATCACTTAGCATAGTCCTGGCATATTTCATTTATTGAGCAGACAATAAACAGAAGGGGGCAGAAAAGCCTTATTTATTCTTTTGGGTTCCAGCCTGGCAGAATTTAAATATTTTCAATGATACAGTCACTGGGAATTTGAAAATCCAACAGTAAAAGCAACCCTTGGAAACTTTTCCTGTAGGTTGGGGAGTTAATTCTGCCAGTGCAAGAAAATGAATGGAGAGGAGAGCAGGTAATCAATTAGTGGTTAAAGGGACAAAGTTTGGAAATGACAGGGATTTAGGTGATGTCCCAGAATAAATTTTTGTGCCAGTTTGAAATACCAGTAATTCTATTTTTAAAAACTGCAAAACCAACCAGTCTTGCTTTTGGAAAAGCATGTAATAATTATTCTTATAACCTTTTATGTATTTACCTTTTAAGTTTCTACCTTTATATTCTCAGTGCTCTTAGCTTGCACACTTGTAATTCCTGCAGTCTGATAATTCAGTGTAGTCCTGGTTTTCTGTTAAACCAGGAGATCAAACATCCTAAAGGCCTCACAGTGAGAGCCTGGAAAGCCCTAAACTGTCTTGGGAAACCAAGGCCCCCCTCTAGAGAAAATATCCTGTAAAACCAGAGATTTGGCCCATCCAGGGGGAAATTCTTTTTCCCCAACCTCAGTGATTCCAGAATTTTTACTATGCCAGGAGCAAAGCTGCCAGCACCAGCAGGATGTTTGGTGTGTAGTTCCTTTCCTGCCTTGCCCTGGCACAGATTTGCACAGGCAAAACGAGATGTTTGACCCACTGATGTGCATGGAAATTCTGGAGAAGCACCTAATCCATTAATGTCTGCAGATCTGATTTCCCCCAGAGCTCTGGGACACTCATCCATTCAGAATCTGTGAGATTGATGAATGCTTTGAGGATCAGATCAGTGACCCCCCTCCACCTGCCCTTGCCCTTGCACAGGAGGGAATTGCTAAGTGGCTTCACCTCCAGGGTGGCACAAATTCAATTATTAATAAAGGAAGAGATGGAGAATAACAGGGCTGGTGTGCAGGGAGAGGCAAAGTCACAGCAGCCCTTGGCTTTCCTCAGCTGGGACACAATTCCAGGAGACAATTCCAGGACACAATTCCGGGACGCAATTCCAGGACGCAATTCCAGGACGCAATTCCAGGACGCAATTCCGGGACACAATTCCGGGACACAATTCCGGGACACAATTCCAGGAGACAATTCCAGGAGACAATTCCAGGAGACAATTCCAGGAGACAATTCCGGGACACAATTCCGGGACACAATTCCGGGACACAATTCCGGGACACAATTCCAGGAGACAATTCCGGGACACCATTCCGGGACACAATTCCAGGACACAATTCCAGGACACAATTCCAGGACACAATTCCAGGACACAATTCCAGGACGCAATTCCAGGACGCAATTCCAGGACACAATTCCAGGACACAATTCCCGGGCACTCTGAGGTGGGCAGAGGCTGGAGAACCCAGCCCTGAGACCAAACACCACTCTGTCATCCTGGCTCTGGACAGCAAAACCAAACTCTGTTTAGAGTTGGGTTTCTCTGACATTGAGCTGTGGGTATTTTCAGGATTTAGGGAATGGATTTCTGTAAAGGCACTGTTTGCTCTCTGCTGGTTGCTCTCATGTAATTGTGATAATTTAAAAATTAGTGTTATTGCCTTTCTAGCCCTGAAAAATAATGATACAGGAGCTTTGAGCCCAGTTCCAGAAGTGGTGTAGAACAAGGCTGGGTTTTTTTTTTTTTTTGCTGACTGAACACTGTGACTTCATTCCATGTGTTTTTTAAAGTCCAGTTAATTTTGGCATGCATGTGTTCTTACTCTGAATTCTGGAGTGCAGCAGCTTCTCACTTCAAACACAGCAGTGCATTTTATTTAATTGTGAACATTCTAATTAGGCTTAGAAACAATGAGCTTTGTGCAGTTCAGTGTCTTGTGCAGAGCAAAGAGCACAGAAAGAGCTTTTTTTAGTTTCACTGATACACTTTAGGAGTGGGAGAGCCATTGAGTGTTATACACTGAACATGAGGAAATTTCTTTTTATAGTGATTTATTTTATAATTTTTACTTTTTTATAATGGTTGCATGGGATGGATGTGATGGCCCAATGTTATTTCCCTCTTCAGTTTTCACACACTGCACTTGCACCTTTAGGGTGGTAAGAGAAGGAAAAGTTTGGTCTGTTCAGCTGTTTTGAGATCCTTTTCCTGTGCTTTCTGGAGTTCTTGTGCATTTTTAAAGTTCTGAAGACTCTGAATTGGATTTCCTTTCCTTGAAATGCTGCAGCTGGTCTTGAGTGTCCTCCTTGCACAGAACTTCATTTATGGATCAATTCTTTGGGCCTTCAAAGCTCTGAAGATGTTGAATCGTGGAATGGTTTGGGTGGGAAGGGACCTTAAAGCCCATCCAGTTCCAACCCAGACACCTTCTGCCATCCCAGGGTGCTCCAAGCCCTGTCCAGCCTGGCCTTGGACACTTCCAGGGATGGAACATCCACAGCTTCTCTGGGAAATCCATCCCAGGACCTCCCCACCCTCCCAGGGAGGAATTCCTTCCCAATATCCCATTGAACCCTGGTTTGAAACCATTCCCTGTGTCCCTCCAGTCTGTGGTGCAGAGAATCCCAAGCTGGAAATACAAACATGGATTTTTGGAGCAGATGAGAGGACTCTGCTCTGCCCTGGGTGCTAATGAAAGGCTGACTGATGGTTTTTTCCAGAGAAAACTCCTCAGTCACGTCCCGTCTCCTCCACTTGGCATCCAAAGCAGTCATTTGATAACAGCAGCATTAAACAGCACTCAGGCTTTGCTTTCCAAATGGGGATCCAAGCAGCCTTTTTGTCCATGGCCCAGACTTATCTGTGCACAGGATTTTCCAGCTCAGGGCAGGATCAGATCTCACACGTGGGATGAGCACTTGGAGCTCTTTTCCTGCCAAGCACAGTGAGGAGCTGGAGCAGGACAGGAGTGAACCTTTTGTACCCTGAAACAAAATGATGTGGAGACACTGATGAGGCTTCGGGACTTGTGAAAGCCAAAGAAAATGATAAAAATTGAATTGCTTTGGGGTTTTGTTTTTTTTTTTTTTTTTTTTCAATTATTGGGAGGCAGCAGAGGAACAAGTTTCTTGCAGGTGTCTGCCACAAGGAGTTCACACTGGCCCACCTCCACCCAAATATAACAAAGATATATTAAAAAAGGGCAAAACCCAAATTAGAAATCTGATTTTCTGACATTTTCCAAGGTTTTTAAAAGCCCTTTGAGTCCATGGATTTTAATTTTCGGCATTTTATTTGGACCTTTTTTTAATCTGAACTTTTCATCTGATCCCATCCTTCCATGAGTCATAAAAGAAGGGAACCTCTCTTGGATTTCACCGAAACTGAGTCTTATTCTTAACCAACAAGTGACCTCACTGATGTTTTGTTTTGTTGAGGCTGAAGAACCTGTGAGTGTTCCCAAAATATCTCCTGGTCCTGGATCTGCAGGGGCTTCAGAGAGAGCTGGGACTGGGTCTCCTTCAGCCACAGCCTTTATTTACCTGGAGCAGGAGATCCTTTTGGATTTCAACTGAGATGAGGCAGGGTTAGGTGGAAGGAATTCCTCCCTGTGAAGTTGGGGAGGCCTTGGGATGAATTTAAAAAAAATAAATCAGTAAATGTGATTTTTCTCTGGTTGTCCCATCCCTGGAAGTGTCCCAGGCCAGGTTGGACAAAGCTTGGGATAGTGGAAGGTGTCAGGGCTGGAACTGGATAATCTCCAGTGTCCCTTCCAACCCAAACCATTCCATGATTCTGGGATTTTTCTTTGATATCCACAAAGAAATGAAACCTTTCTTTCCCCCCACACAAGAACAGTGAAGTGAGAAGCTCCAGCTCTGTGCCCAGGCCGTGTGTGTTGTTCCTGAGCTAAAATTGCATTTTGTGCTGGAGGAGGTTTTGCTGAATGTGACTTTAAAGCTCTTTAACCTTTTTTTTTTTAGCTTTTAGCACAGCTTTCAATCCCACTCACTGCTGGATCTGGAGGTGAATTTACAGCCTGCTTGTCCCTCCCTTCCACAGACTTAATGATTTTTAATTAATAAAGTCAGTGCTTTGGAGTCTCTGCCAATTAATCATTGCCCCTGTGAACTCTTGCTAATTGACAGGAGCTCATTAAAAGATCACAGAATCCTGGAATGGTTTGGCTTGGAAAGGGACCTTGAAGCTCATCTCGTTCCAAACCCTCCACATGATGCTGATGTTGAATCTTCTATACATCAGCCAAAACATTATTTAATTTCTCGAGAAATGGACGTTTATTTTTGTAGCTCAGGATTTGTTTTCTCGGGGGTTTATTTTAATTTTTTAAAGATTAATTCATCTTTCTGCCTCTCTGCACCTACCAGTCTTTTGCTGCCACTGCCAACTTTGCACCCAGCCTTGAGAGTAAAATAAACACAACTTCTTGGAGTGATGGAACCCGTTAATTCCAGTATTTCTGTGGGGCAGGTGTTTCCTTTTGTTTTTCCCTGGTTTTAAAGGGATGACTGACAGCTCCTGGGGAGAGAACAGAGCCTGCCTTTGCTTTTAGGCTCCCATATCAGACCAGGGGAGCAGATCCTGATGGAAAAATGTGACAGCTCAGTGTTTGTCACTTCCCTGGGTGGGAGAGCAGCCCCTGTCTGGTTTTTGTTCTCTTGACAGGGATTTTCTTGCTGCTGACCCCAAAGTGGCTCTTCCTGTTCCCAGAGAATTCCTCGTTTGTCCCCAGCACGTCCCTGGACAGGGGCGGATGGTCAACTGGGCTGGGAGAGAAAAAAAATGCAGGAAAAAAAAGTCAAAATCAGCCCTGAAAAGCAAACTGGGTTCAGCAGAATGGAGATAAAGGCAAATTGTTGAGAAAAGAACGTTGAGGAGGAGCCAGAAATTGGTGTGTGATGGAACTGAGGCTGTGGGTGCAGAAGGGACCTTGATGAAGCTGGCAGGACTTCCTGCAGTGCAAGGAGAAATGAGCAGGAGCCACGTCTGTGCTGATCTAATATTTGGTGTAAAAAAGGCAAGGAAGCACCTTTCCACTGAGAGGGCAGCAGAGTCCTCAGGAAAATCCACAGGATCAGGGAATGGTTGGGGTTGGAAAGGAGCTCTGAGAGCACCTGGAGCAGGTGGCACAGGGACACATCCAGGTGCCTTTGGGATCTCTCCATCTCCACACCCTCCCTGGGCAGCTGTGCCAGGGCTCTGCCACCCTCCAGGGAATGAAATTCTTCCTCATTTAATCAAAGAAAAAGAAAAACAGGGCAAAATGAGAAGGTGTGTGATGAGCTGAGCTCCAGATGAGTGTGTGCAGTTGTGCTTCACTGAGTTGAAGGGTTTGACTGTGTTTTTTGACTGTTCTCTTCCTCCCCAGCTCACATTTACTGAGTTTTTGGGGAAGTCTTGAAGCAGCAGCAGCAGCAGCAGAGTCTGTGCAATGCTGGGGTTGGGGTGGAGTCTGGCTTTTACAGAGCCTGCACTAAATAACCCACCTCCCCCAGATTCCACCCAAATCTCACCTCTGGAGCCTGATAACACACCTAAAGAACCATCCCACACGCAATAAAGGATGTCTGAGTGCTGGGAGCCTCCAATGATCCAGATTTAGTCAACAGTGTTTATGTAGTTATTTATTAAATTCAGGGAGAATTTCCATCCAGTTCCCGTTCTGTTTTCTCCTTCCTTATCCATTCCCCTCCACACCAGAGCTCAGGGCATTTGTGCCTCATTCACAACTGGCCCTGGATTTCCTCTTTCCACTGGATTTTTGGGTGCCAATCCTGTGTTTGCTCCCTGCAAAGTGCCAGATGTGTTGGCAGCCTGGCAGGAGTGATTTTTTTCATCTAAAATAAGGAATAATTCAGTTTTTGTGCCCCTCAACGGAGCTGCAGTGGATTCATGGTTAACTTCAGTCATGCTTAATGCAAAATGATTATAAAATAAATTCCCTTTCTGTTGAAACTTTGAAAGCAGGAGGAAAATGCAAGAGATAATTTAGTGGGGGGATTGTGGTCATAGGTCAGAATAACAAGATAATGTCTTTTTTTCCAGGCTGGGAGTAATAAAAGAATAGTTGCATGTGGTAAAAACAGTATGTTCTGGACTCTGTGCCAGCAGAAAAAAAGAGAGGATTTTTGCAAATTGAACAAAATCTTTGGTTCGTGTAGGTTAACAGCGTTTGCTAAAGGAGTCTGCAGGCAAAAGGTGTTCCATAAGGAATAAAAATTCCTCTATCCACCAGCACTCCTGTGAGCTGTGAGGTTGTGATAGGCTGCAGGATAATTTATTCAGCCTTCCTAGAATTTCTCTGAACAAACGTACACGTTGATCCAGAGATGTTTTTGCTTCTCCGGATCAGCCCAAATTTTTCTAAACCCAGTCCATTTATCTTGAGGAGCAGCCTGTTGTTTTCCCTGATAATGCTAACCAGACTTGTGGTGAGGCCAGACACAGTGGCATGCAAAACAAGGCACAACTCATGCAAACCACTTTATTTTTCAGATGGCACCTGGTACTGAGAGCAGAAAGCAGCCAGTGTGACCTATCCTGGCTCGGGATAAAAAGATCAAATTAAAAAAATAAAAGAAAAAATACAAACAATTTGCAATGGAACAAAAACATATTCAGGGCACGAAGTTCTGATTTCAGCAGGAAAAAAATTGGAGGGATGAGTTGCTAAGTACATCAACAATAAAAAATTTTCTTTGCAGGTTATAATGAATCCTTATATGAATATTAGGAAGGAATTCCTACTATTTGTGAGGGTGGGGAGGCCTTGGCACAGGTGTGGCTGCTCCAGGATCCCTGGAAGTGTCCAAGGACAGGCTTGGAGCACCCTGGGATGGTGGAAGGTGTCCCTGCCCATGGCAGGAGTGCAGGAGGTGATATTTAAGGTCCCTTCCAGCCCAAAGCATTCCCTGGTTGTGTGGCTGTGTTAGTGCTGATAATCTGCTGCTCCCAGTGATAAATCAGGATTACACAACCCAACGTTTGCCTCATCCTGTCGTTACTCATCGCTGGAAACTCAGCCCTGACATGTGGGGTGACTCAACCCAAAGGTCGTGCTGCAAGAGCAGTTTGGAGTGTTTGGAGTTGCTTTTATGTTATATTTTACTGAGTTCTCCTGGCTTGTTGTCTGATAAAGGCCAGTGCAGGGTTTGGAAATGCAGCTGCTGCTCGTTCTGGGTCCTGCTCAGTGTGAAAAGGAGACTCTGTTTGACCTGAGCTTTGTCACCTTCTGTCCCCAACCAGGAATTGGGGACTTTGTATCACAAAACTCTGCTCTAAGATCACTTAATGAAAGAAAAGTCATTACTGTAATTGTAAGTGAATGCTGTTCACAATAAATTACTGTAAAGCTCTCTGTGGAAGGGCTGAGTGACCCCTCAGTCAGCAAACCTTGTTTTACTCCACAGAGTTGAGCAAACACGGAAATCAAATCCAAATGGTCCCTGTCAGTGGACACTGAAATATTGCTGCAGTGTTTTCTACTCAGTTCCTATTAGCAGGGTGAGGAATTCTGCAATTTGGTTTATGTCTGGAATGGGAGTCTCATCCTCAGCCCCGTGTTCCTCCACTCGAGGTGGGATTGGTCCTGAACTCTGTTCCAGTTCTTGGTTAACCTTGAATCCATCAACTTTTGGCATTGTCTGCACAAGTTAATTGAAGTGACGGCCTAGTATTCATTTTAATTTAATTTATTTATTTCATTAGATCCCTAGTATTCCTTTCTTTTCCCCCTGAGAAAGTGGGAAAAAAAATAAAAAAGCTTTTTAATATGTTGAGTGTGTGTGTAGGTGGCTATAGCTGTGCTACTCATGGTCTCATATTTGAATAAGAAGGAAGATAATTAGGGATTGATTAATTATCCTTCTGCTGAGCCTGTTCCTTGGGAAATTATCATTTAGAAATTAATGTAGCCAGTAAATATGAGGAAAAACCCGAATTTTGTTTGGGATCTCTGGTTACATCCTAAATCCTTGTCATTGCTTGCCTTTGTTTCTTGTAGGACCCATCATATTCCTGTCAATTTGCTCCACTCCTTTTCAATGATTAAACAAGTCAGTGTTCACCATTGATCACAACTTCTTAAATCTCTAATCTTGCTCAGCCTTGTTTTAATCTCATGGGTTTGGGGTAGGGGAAAAACAAGGTTCAAAGCTGTTGAAAATTTGAACCTTCATCTTTAGGGGGTGAGAGCACTGGGCCTGGAGTGGTTTCTCAATAAAAGAGAGCGAGTTGGAGACACCTGGACTGGCTACAGCAGTTTCTGTGTGGGCCAGAACGTGAGCAACAATAATTTTGTGACCAACAAAAATCACAGTTGGGATGAATTTGGGTTTTCTTCTCTCAGCAGCCGACGTCGCGATCCTGGGATCCACTCACAGACACCAGGGAGCAAACTTGGGGGGAATTCTGCACACCCCAGGAGTGCTCTGGCTGTGTCCTGATCCTCCCTCCTTGCTCAGCCTTGTTTGGGGTAGGAGAAAAACAGGGTTTAAAGCCGTTGAAAATTTGTTGTGCTTTGAGAATATCCCAGAGCTGCAGGAACCTTCATCTTTAGGGGGTGAGAGCACTGGGCCTGGAGTGGTTTCTCAATAAAAGACAGCAAGTTGGAGACACCTGGCCTGGCTGCAGCAGTTCCTGTGTGGGCCAGAACGTGACCAACAATAATTTTTGCTCGCTCACAGTTGGGATGAATTTGGGGTTTTCTTCTCTCAGCAGCCGACATCACGATTCCGCTGCGCTCAGCCAGGACCCGCTCATGGGTACCAGGGAGCAAACTTGGGGGAATTCTGCACACCCCAGGAGTGCTCTGGCTGTGTCCTGATCCTCCCTCCTTGCTCAGCCTTGTTTGGGGTAGGAGAAAAACAGGGTTTAAAGCCGTTGAAAATTTGTTGTGCTTTGAGAATATCCCAGAGCTGCAGGAACCTTCATCTTTAGGGGGTGAGAGCACTGGGCCTGGAGTGGTTTCTCAATAAAAGACAGCAAGTTGGAGACACCTGGCTTGGCTGCAGCAGTTCCTGTGTGGGCCAAAACGTGACCAACAATAATTTTTGCTCGCTCACAGTTGGGATGAATTTGGGTTTTCTTCTCTCAGCAGCCGACATCACGATTCCGCTGCGCTCAGCCAGGACCCGCTCATGGGTACCAGGGAGCAAACTTGGGGGAATTCTGCACACCCCAGGAGTGCTCTGGCTGTGTCCTGATCCTCCCTCCTTGCTCAGCCTGTCCCCCAATGTGTTTTTCAGAGGATTACCCCAACGGGACGTGGCTGGGCGACGAGAACAACCCCGAGATGCGGGTGCGCTGCCCCATCACCCCCGCGGACATGCTGCACATCAGCACCAACTGCCGCACAGCCGAGAAGATGGCCCTGACCCTGCTGGATTACCTCTTCCACAGGGAGATCCAGGCCATCTCCAACCTCTCGGGCCAAGGGAAGCATGGCAAGAAGCAGCTGGATCCTCTCATGATCTACGGGATTCGCTGTGAGTGAGATACGAGAGTTCGGCGCGCGGATAAGGCTGAGAGGGACGTGCGAGATGGGATTTTAAGGGTGTGTTTGATGTGTGGGGAGATGTTCTGGTGGCTTTATGGAGAAAGTTTAGGGTTTTTTAGGAAGAAATCCTAAAAATCCTGGTTTATTTCAGTTGGTGGGTGTTCACCAGAAACTCTTCAGTCTTTTATTCTCAATTCCGACTCCTTTGCGTCCACCAGCTTCAAGTATAGTAAATATTGTAGGAATAATAAGTAACACAAATTTCAATACTGTTCAAGTGCTCAAACCAGCATGGTCTTGACTTCCCATTTACGTCTCTTTTTCCAAAAGACTTGCTGAGGTTGTGATGGGAAGAATTGGCAATCTCAGGATCATAAAATCTGTGCATTCACAGCAGGAACGCGCAGGATGCTGATGGATTTCTGTCTGCTCCATGTGCACAAGCCTTTGGATTATTGAAGCTGTGAGCTGATATTATTTGTGTTAAAGGCACGATACTTGTTAATTTAAAAGGAATCCGATGTGGTTTCATACAGAACAAAGGCACAGCCACTGGTTTGAAATGAAAAGAGGAATCTGGACGTGAGCGTCGTGTTCTGGTGTGGCAAATTCTAGTGAACACACTGAGCACAGCCAAGTCTGCTCCCTGTGCTTTATTTCCAAGAAAACTAGCAAAACCAGGATTTGGGGAGAAGTTTCTCCTGCCAGGTGGTGATTGAGCACTGGAATCAGGGAATGGGCACAGCCCTGAGGCTGCCACAGCTCCAGGAGTGTTCCCAGGGCCAGGATGGAGTTGTTGGGGTGTCTGGGCAGGTCCAGGAGTGACCCTTGAACTGGATTCTGATAAACCAGGAGTCTTGTTGTCACAACATTCTTTATAGTCACAGTTTGTGTAGGTCACCAGTGGATGTGGAGTGGGAATAATTTGTTCTCCTGGTGGGTTTTGTATGGAGTTGGCAATTTGAAACTCCAGGTAAGGCTTAGGAGCAGGTCGGGAAGGGATTGTTTGGGGTGGGGTTTGGGTGATAGTTACAGAAAAGGGAATGGGAATGGTGGTTGATGATGGCAGGAAACTCATTCCTGTTATCAGCTGTTGTTTCCAGTGGTTTTCAGGCTATTTTGGGGAAATTGAAAACCCAATCTAACCCACTCAGGTGGCTGCATTAGGGCAATTTTTGCTTCATTATTTTCATGAAGCAGAAGACTTCAGGCTTCTTTTACAAACACATTAAATATGTATTTTTTAAGAGAGATAATAATTCAAATTAATGCTGATCTCCAAACCCATTTTGTCTGCTGATCTCGTCAGTGTCAACGATGATGTTTTTAAAACACATATTTTTGCTGAGAGCTTTTAGAAACACTTAGAAATGGATCCTGCTCCAGTGTTAAAGCAATTCTCAGGCAGTTCTTTCCCCATCCCTTAGATCTGGGAGCACAAATCCCAGGGGTCAGTTTGTAAGTGGTTTAGAGGAAGATGAGATGTTTGCCAGTGTGAGCATGGGGGAAGGAATGTGACCAAGTTCTCAAGCTGGGGATTATGTCATTTCTGTGAGGCGTCCTGACCTTGAGGAAGTTGGATTATGGAAGTGATCCCTGCATTTGGAATGCTCTGGAATGGCACAGGGGGATCATGAGCAGCAATCAGTGTCTGGCTTTGGTGGATGAGCACGGTTTGGGATCCAGGTATCTGAAACAGCTTCAATTCCTTCCCACTGTTGGCTGCTGGGTTGTTTTCTTTTGGGAGCCAGGCCATAAAAAACTGGGGATTTCTGGAAAAAATAGACCCTGTGTAGATCTGGCCAGAGGAGATTGGTTTGGGCAGGGAAATGTTGATGTTTCTGGGGATTTGCTACCAGCAAGGACAAAGAATCCTGTGGCAACCAGCAAAGAAAACACAGGAGAACTTGATGGAGCAGCAAATGCAACAGTGAGAAAAGTGGTCCAGAAATGGTGATTTCACTTCATAACCTGATCTGTCATCCCTGGGAGTGATTAGGTGGGAATGGAATTGGATTCCACAGCCTGGTGAGGAATGTGGAGCTCTCAGCTCTGGAGGATGGGGCTGTGCCCATGTTCTCACTCCTGCTGAGTCTGTGTTCCATCCCTGGATTCCCTGGATTCCCTGCCATCCCATATCCCCTTTCCCCATCCACACACATCTGCTTTTCATCCCTCCCAGAAAATCCCCCCAAATCTGAGTTTCCCTGGCGTGGGAACCCCCTCAGTGCTGGTCCCCACTGTGGGATTTGTTCCCGCTCTGATGACTTAATTCAAACAGAAATGAAAAAACCCAATGTCATCAGCCTGGCCTGTGCCAATCGCAGCCAGAGGAGCCCAAAGAAATAAAAATAATTTTATTTTTCCTTTCGTTTCAAGTTTCTTGCAGTTTGTCTTGCAGTGGAATGATATTCCATCCCTTCTTTTTTTTTCTTTTTTTTTTTTTTCTGTAAGAAAAACACCCAGCAAATCTGTATTTAATAGAGAAAGTATTTTGTGTAATATGCAGAAAGTATAGAAAATGAGGAGATGTGTGTTTATTAAAAAATTCTTGATGCTCTGCGCAAGGTTTACCACAAAGAAGAGAGGAAAGTTTATCTTTGGAAGTCTAAATTTTCATTTGTGGTAGGAATTTGCTTGTGGGGTGGCAGTGGTACTGAGGAGGGTTTTTTAGGCAAGAAACCAGAATGATTTAAACACAATCTCTGTCATTAAATAGCTCATTACCTCAGCCCTGCTAAAAATGGAGACTTTTGCTGGTGAAATACGATCTGAGAACATCCTCAGTTGTAATTTTCTTTGCCTGACAGAAAATACAGGTTTTGCTCTTTGGAGATTTCACAGCAATTTCCACGAGCGACTTGGAAAAAACCTGATTTCCCAAATTCAGAATTTTGCAGTTCTAAGGAATGGTGTAATAGAAAAGATGATTTTCCAGGGCATGCTGGAAAAAAAAAATGGAGAAGGAATTTCTGAAGCTGAGAAAAGCAAATTTATCAGTAGTTCTTCTTCTTCTTCAAAATAATCCAAGCAACTAAATGAAAACAAAATAACATTAGTTGCTTATAATATATATTTATATACACACATATTTGATATTTTATTGTGTGTAATTTGTGTATTATTTCTGTGCAAGCTTCTTGCTCAGCAGACTTACTCACCTGTGGTTTTCCCACTTTTTTATCAGTTCTGGTTAATTATTCCAAGAGGATGGAAGAGCAGAACGTCCAAATTGAGTGCAGAATTTGTGGTTGGGTGGAGGAAGGAGATCCAAACTCATGAACTGCATTAAGGGGAACCTGTGCCCTTGTGCTATTGGACCCCAAAATTCCTATTTGGCCTCCAGGCAGCATCTGTTGCTCAGGGAATTATTTATGCACATGGGGATAAATACAGGGACAGGATTGTCAGAACCAAAATCCCATAAATCCCCCACCCAAACCCTGCAGTGCTCATAGAGGGGCAGGAATCTTTGATGAAAAATTTGGATGAATTTCTCCTATTTCCCTTTAATTTCATCCAAAATACATCCCTGTCTTTTAAACCCCGCAAAACAAATTGTTAGCTGAGGATGCCTCATGATAAAATCTGATTTTTAACCCTCAGCGTTGCATTTTCTGCTTCAAACACCAAACAACTTCACTTTTTAAAATGCAGCAATGAAAGAAATCCCTCAAACCCAAAGCTTGGTGTTCCTGTTCCATAAAAAATTGCTTCCAGTAGGGATATGGGAGCACTTCTCCTACTGCAGGAGTTGAAAGAGATGTTAATACACTCTGAAAGGAGCTGTGTCCTCAGCAAGAGGCCAAATGGAATTAAACACTGGCTCTGCTTCCCAAAAAA
>VWZU01013815.1:69774-81156 GCA_013397095.1 Sterrhoptilus dennistouni | reverse complement strand
AAAAAAAAAAAAAAAATTGGGATTTTTTTATAATTGTGGGCAAAGGTGAGTGTGGAATCCAAGGGATGCTCTGAGACCCCTCTGGGATCCCATTCCCACACATTTGCCTGTTTGATGAGGGTTTGGGATGGAGCAGGAATTGCATTTTCTTTTCCTTGAACTTTGCCTCCGACAGCTTCAATGATACAATATTATCCAAAATGGAATATATTCTCCTAAAACTCAATATATAATCCCAAACTGAATGTATTAGCCCAAAAATTAATATTAACAACTCCTTTAATTCAAAGTTTCCCACTTCCAGCCCTGTTTATTCCCATGTTTTTATTCCAGTCTGGAGCAGTCCCTTGTAGTAATTGAAACCTCTCAAAATTGAACTTTATTTCATTTCCCAGGATGAATAAATATCCTCAGAATGCTTAGCAGGGACTTCTTTTCCAGCTATTAAAATATTATTAAAAACAGTGATATTTAAATAATCCAAAAATGAGACAAGAACCATCTAATGCAATTTTTAATTTGGAGATCCTGGATTTAAATACACTGATTTTAATTTTAATACTTTTATGTGAGTTGCTCAGTCCCAAATTCATCCAAGGTAGGAATTTTTTTTTCTCCCTATCCCTAATCCAGGAGCAGCAGAGGGCAGTAGCATTAAGATGATCCTCAGTTGTTTTCTGAAAGGATGAGGAGGAAATTCAGAGTGGGAGAAAAAAATCCTTGTAAAGGCTCCTTTGGTGGGGAAAGGGAAGCTCCTGATGCTCCTCAATAAACAGGAATTTATTGATCTCAAGTGGAATTTTTGTGCTCCTGGAATTCCAAAGGCTGGAATAACACAAAGGGAGAAATGGTTGTGGCAAGGCAAAAAAAAAAAAAAAAAAAAATCAATTAAAAACTCCTTGATTGGTTTGGAAAAAAAAAATAAAATTATTATTTTTAACTGATATTTCCGCAAGAATTGTGCTAAATTTGCTCCTGGTTTGTTTTGGAGCAAAAAGGAAAAGAATAGTTTGGAAACAATTGTGCTTTGTGTGAAATCCCAGAGTATTTATATGGAAAGTCTATTTATGGAGAAAATAAAAGTGTTTAAATACTTTAATTATACTTAAATAGAAGCATTTTCTGGGCAAGAGTTTTTGGGTTTGTTTGAGGGTTTTTGTGCACAAACTTTTAAATTTGGTGTTGATAGAGCTGATCCCGCTTTTTGTCCCTCTGAATAATTAATCCAAAACACAAAACTCATCGTATTTACTTCTGAAAACTTAATTTTTAGGCAAAATACTATTTTAACAAATGAAAATGGAGCAATATTCTTTTAAAGCAACCCTAAAACTCAGGATTAAAAAAAGGCTTGAGGGAAAATTCTCTGCCTTGGGGATCAGCACCATCCAAAAAAAAAAAATCTCCAGGAGAATTAATGTTGTAAGGAGAACAGGAATATTTCTGTTAAATCTGGCTTCAAGGTGAAGTGGAATAAAATATTTTTATGTACCTGTGTGCATGTTAGACAGATTTATATGTGTGATTAATTTGTAGTTTCTCTGCAGGGTTTAGGATGAGTTGGGAGAAAGTTTGCACTTGATTTGGAATTTTAAACCAGGATAAAGCAGTGCCCAGGGGGATAAAAAACTGAGCTGCAGGGCTCTGAAACAAATTGTGCCCATTTAAAAATCAATTCATAATTAAATATTGTCATATTTTAATTATTAATAATAATTTAATTAGTAATAATTTAATTGTAAATGGTAGAATTCTTCTACCCACACTCGACCAAAGAGAAAAGAGGGAAAAACCTGCAGGGATTTTGTTGGGAAAAGACATTTCCTCCAGTTACAGAATTCAGATATTAAATTGAAAATACCATTTTGGATCCATTCTGGGAGCAGTGAGGGAATGCAGAGGCTGGAGCAGAATTTTCCCCTGAGTTTTATTCCTGAGGATTTTGTCAGGCAGCTTTTCCCATCTCCCAGCCCCATTCCCAATCCAAATCCCCTTTCCCACCTCCCAGAACTCTCTTTTTTCTTCCCCTTGCTGATCAAAATTGAGCAGAGAGGTGACAAAATCAGCTTTATCAAATAGGAATTTATTTTATCCCCCTGAATGACTTTTTTTTTTCCATTTGTGAAAGGTTCTGGCTGCTGGAAAGAAGGACCAGAGGTGATTTGTTAATCTCTTACAGGCAGTTCTTTGATACTCCCTCAGTTCAGAGTGATCTGTGCTTGTAAAACAAGATTTTTTTTTTAATGAAGCCTTTTGGAAAAAGAGAATATTTTCTGCCTTTTTTTTTTAATCCTCAGAGAAGGTGGGTTTGTTCCATTAAAATTCCATTCAAGCAGAGACCAGGAGCATTTATAATGCTCCAAAGAATACATTCTCTATTTTGGAGTATATTATGTTCTTTATTCACCCAAATCTTGTTTTAATATTGCTGTAAACTTAATAAGGAGAGATGAGATAGGAAGTGATAATCTTTGAAATATAAGGGGGGGGAGAAAAAAAAAATCATTTTCTCCCCCTTGATAGGAGGCAGAGGTCTGAGCTGCCTCTTATTAGAGCTGGTGCTAATAAAAATCTCTGCTCGTGGACTGGCAGCACTCACAAAGCTATCGGGGCTCATCTGGAGAAATCATTTCTTTTTTGTTTTGGTTTTTTTCTTTCCTTGCTCTTCATTTATGATTTTTTTCTCATCATGTGATGCTCCCTGATCCCATCCCCTCCCTGGGCTCCACTCCTCATTTTTTAGGAAGGATTTGGGATTTTTCTGGTTGGGAATCGCTGCCCCAACATCCCCAAATCCTGACTCAGGTGGGGTTTGGGAATTTTTTAACCTGGAGAAAAAGGAGCTCAGGGGAATTTCCCTCTCCTTTCCCACTCTAGGAAGCACCACAGGGAAGCTGGAGGAGTTCAGGGTGTTCCCAGGTTTTGTGTGACAGGGTTAAATGGGATTTTTGGGGTGGTTCATGAGGCTTTGGGAATCTCTGGTGCCTAAAGATGGGAAATGGCTCCTCTTTTTCATCTCCTCTCTGGTAAAACAGTTGATTTTTGTCAGCTTGGAGCACCAAACCATCCCTTTTAAAACTTAAACCCCAGCTGAAGGATTAATTTCCTTTTTTTCAAAGCAGACCTGTATGATTTACAGCGATATTTAACAAGGCAGTGTTAAATAGAGTGAAATTTGACAGTTGTTTGACTTTTGTTTGTGTTCATAGATTTAATCCTCCACGCAGTTCAACTCCATTTCCAGGCCAACTTTCCAGAACCCTTCAAATATTTCAAACTAGCTGAGCAATAAATAAATTTTTATCTACAAAATCCTGATAAACTGAAGAAGGACCATCCAAGATGCTGAATTTGGGATTAGGTTTGCACATCTATTAAAATAAAACCCTACCAGAGGAGCACTTTGTTGCTTGATTTAGACATTGAAACCCCCTTCCTCAGCAGCTCAAGTTTTAATTCCTGCTCTCAGCTGCCGTTTTAATTAGCTGGGATATATTTCCTTTATTCAGGGAGGAAAGTCGGCTTGGAAAACCATCCTCTGGGTTTCTTTGGTGCTTTTGTGAGCAGAATTCCTCTTGGTGAGGATTTGAAGTGATGAACTTGCTCTGTTTGGTTCAGTCTGCTGGGATTAATTGGCTCCTGCCTCCATCAGTTATCCACTCGCAGCTCTCAGTTCCTGCCTGGGCTGGAAGCAAAAGCAGAAACTGCTTCAGACACTTTTTTCCTTTTGATACAAATTCTGAGCTCCCACCAGGCCTGACTGAATAGATCTGTTTGAAAAAAATTGTTAATTTTTAAAAAATTATTATTATTATTATTTTATTTTAAATAGCGACTGTTTTCATTCCTGCAATCTGTCACTCTGGAATGTTGCTGAATGTCTGTGTCCTGGAATTCATGTGGATTATTTCTGCTGGAATTTCCAGTTAACTGCTATGGGGAGAGGTGGCACTGCATTCATCCCCCGAGGAGTGACAGGACACAGAGAATGGCTTCAAATTAAAAAAAAAAAAAGGACATTTTAGATGGGATATTTGGGATAAATCCTTCCCTGGGAGGGTGAGGATACCCTGGGATGGATTCCTAGAGAAGCTGTGGCTGCCCCTGGATTCCCAGGCTGGACAGGGCTTGGAGCAGCCTGGGATGGTGGAAAATGTCCCTGCCCATGGTAGAGGTGGGAATAATGTGAATTTTAAGGTCCCTTCCCACCCAAACCATCCTGGGATTCTCTGGAATCCAGCCCATCCTGCATTTAGTTGGTGTGGGGTTTGTGATGCACCAAACGCCATTTTTGAGGTCCTTCTGTTATAAAAGTCTTTATTAGAGATGCTCCACTGGGAAGATTTGATTTAGAGGTTTTTCCTTTGAAGTCTTGGTGGGGTTATTTTATTGACTAAATAAAATCCTTTCGCTTTCCATGTGTTGAATAACGAATAAAAATTCATTTTTAATGGGAAGCCAGTGGAATCCATTTGGAGTCTGCTGTCAAAGTTGATTTCTTTCAACCTCCGTCCCTGATCTTTAAAAGAGCAGAATTTGGTCTCACTGATGACAGTTGGATAATGAAAAAGGAATGACACCCCTCCAGAGCCAGAGTGAACATTCCATGTTTTTAACAGTTTTAATCTTATTTCCTGTTCCATTAATCAGCCTGAGCCAGATTGTTTTGTAAGTATTTATTGTTTAGGTTGGGGTGTTTTTTTTTCCCTGCCTGAGATATCCAATAGGAAGGGTTTTCCTTTGATTCTTAGATCTCAAATAAATATAAATTATCAAATTGCAACAGTGGGATCCAACTTCCCAGACTGTCAATACTGAGATTTTGACATTCCGCATTTTCACTCCTTTAAATTATTGACATTTCCAGGGAAATCCATGGTTTTATCTGTTCAGAACTTCCCATAATGAAAAAAAAACCTCAAATCCTTTTAACTGTGGATTCGTGCCTAAGTGTAAAAAAGGGAAGTAAATTCAGTAATAAACCAGATGATATTTAAATTCTTCCCTGGAAGTGAATAAAGATCTCTTTAAATCTGTTTTGCTTAGATGGGAAAACACAAACCAGAAGTTGATTTTCCCAATGATTCTGCATCCATGGCATCCATCAGCCCTTCATCCAAACATTTCCAAGCCCTGCTGATGATGAAAAAAAGGACTTTAAAAGTCACATTCTTGAGCCATTGGGTTGGGCTTCATTAGCCAGACCTTGAGATCAGTACAAGAAGTTGCCATTCTTTGTGAATTTTATTCTGAATTGATTCAAATGCCAGATGTATCCCAAATGTTGATTTGGTCAGGGACTGTGCTTTCCGTGTCAAGGCAAACATTTTATTAAAATGATAAATGGGTTTGTCATCTGTTTGCATTTTGGCCTGTAATTGTGATTAAAGCAGAAATTGGTGCAAAATGTTTGAATGAACTAAAAGCTGCAAAAAAAAAAGCAAAAGCTACAAAAATTCCCAGACTTCTTTTTTTTTCCCCTAATTTGAGAAGTTCTTTCAGGGAGAAAAAAGTGAGATATCATGGAATGGTTTGGGATTTAAAGATTGAGTTCCACCCATGCCATGGGCAAAGACACTTTATATTATCCCAAATTTTTCCAACCTGCTCATGGACACTTCCAAGGATGAGACACCCACAACTCCTCAGGGAAGGATTGAGCAGTAAAAAACCACAAAAATAATTAATTTTTCAATATCCAACCCCAAACAGATCAGAATTAAATATTCTGTGAGGGGAAAAAATGAAAGCAAAAATTATTTTCAGCATTAAAAAAAAAAAAAAAGAATTAAAAATCAATTTGGCTTCAGAATCGTCCTGAAAAAGGAGGAGAGGAGCTGCTGGGACATGGATGTGTTTGGCTCTGTGCTCCATTAAATTTTATGGCTGATCTGCCATTATCTGACTCTCCTGGCAGGAATCAGCCATTCCAGGCTCATATTTAGGAATCTGTATTCAATTTTCCTTCCAGAGATGAGATGCAGGTGGGCTCAGGTGTGTGCCCTTCTCAGCTGTGCAGAGCTGGGATGAAAATCCCAGGAAAGCAGCAACACTTAGGAGATTTCGTCATTTATTCCGAGAGAAAATTGCTTTAAAATTCAACTTTTCCCCTCATTTCTGCAGTTCCGGGCAGTGCGAAGGTTTGGGTGTAACAAAGAGGAGAATTGGTCCTTTGAAAGGAAAAAAAAATTGGGAGCAGCAATTCCCAATTTTTTTTTCCTCATTGTTTTTTCTGCACAACAAACAGGTGCTGCAGGGAATGAGATAAAAAGGAGAATCTGAGGAAATATCTGGTATCAGGACTGTGAGTGCTGCTCCAATTAAACAGAAATATTTTGTCTCACTGAGCACAATTTTACAATGAATGAAACGAGCTCAAGGTTAACCCAAAGTGGGGTCCTGGAGCATCCCAAGGAATTCACATTCCTCAGCAAGGGAGGTGATTCTGGCTGGGATATTTTGGAATACAAACAATATTCTTTTCTGAGTTTTCTGAGCATTCAAAGCATCAATAACAGAGTCCAGCCCAGCCCTTGGCACTGATCAATAAAAATGATGCTCCCTCCATTAGGAAATACTGGAAATATGTAAAAATTAAATAGATATTTATGGATATAGGAGAATTTGGGGGGTGAATTCCAGATTAAAAACCCCAGGGTTTATTTTTGGGGTTGGACTCAGTGCTGACAGGCAGCAGGAGCCTTTGGGTTTGAGAGCTGACAGAGTTTTTTGGTTTTGCCAGATTTTTTGGGACTCCGGTACTTTATTTTGTGTGAGTATCTTGTCCTGTATTCAAATTTTCAACTCAGTTTAGAATTATTTTGATGCTGGAGTTGTTTTACTTGTGCAAAAGCCAGGTAGAAAAATTGATTTTCTGCTCTTAGGATTATCTAGAACTGCCTTGAGAATGAGCTTTAATAAACTCTTCATTTTTAATCCCATTCTTTGACCTGTCTGAGCTGCTCTTTCTAGGTCAAACCTCAGACTTTCTCCACTCCTACATTTTATTTACAATATTCATCCATATGTTTAATCAGGGCCGGGTTTCTCCCTCAGGAGGGTCTTTGGCATCTTTTTTCTTGACTTGCTCCAGGAAAAAATTGGCTCTTTTGAGGATCTTTCTGTGCTGGTTTGGTTCTCTTGATGTGAATTCTTCACCCATCAAAAGCTGCTGCCTTTCTGCCATTCCTGCTGAAATTCCTGCTGGAATTCCTGCTGCTTCAGCAATCCCTGGCAAAGCTGGGTTTGGGATCTCGTGCCACTTTTAGGGAACGACTTCCAAAAAAACCTCCCAGCTTCTCATAAATCCACAGGGCAGCTTCTCTCTGTGGTGATTCCAGGGAAAACTTTTGATCCCAGAAAGGTTTTGATCCCAGCTATGATCTCACACAGTGACCTCATGGAAACATCACCAGGTTGGAAGGAGATCAGTGAACACCAGGATGCCACTGGGATTTTTTTTTTTCCTTCTCAATTTTCTACGTGCTGGTTTGATATTCCCGTGCTGGTGGAGTTTCCACTCAATTAGCTGAGGTCGTTTACCTCATCAATATCAGATTTTTTTTTTCATCATAAATCAGCCCTGTCATGTTCTAGAATCAATTCTTCTCCCACAGCTTCACTTGGGAGCAACGTGAGAGCTCCAAAAAAAATCTTTATTTCAGGAAAAATCCGCATTGTGCCAGCAAGGTGCAATATTTTGGGGGAGAACACTTAAAAACTGAGGTTTTGGGACAAAATACACAGAGTGAAGGTTATTTTTGTTTCTTTTCTTGTGAAGCCAGCTTGGAACAGGGAATAATATTTTTAAAAAAGCCCAGCTCAAATGTGCCCAAGTGATTTTTCAAGGATCTGATGAATGGCTGAATTCCCTGTGCTCCAAGGGATATGAGGTAAATGGAGGGATCTCCTCAGAGGGAGAGCAGAGGATGTAAAATGTGCATTGGGGTGAAAATTTGCTACAGGAGAAAGTTGAAACAAGAATGGACTGCAGGGAATAGGGCTGGGCAGGAACTGCTGCTTTGGGCACACTTGAGCCACTTGATTTTCTTTTAACTCAGAAAGCAAAAAGGGAACTGGGAGATTGGGTCAAAGAAAGGGGAGCAGTGCTGCATTCCAGGAGCACCTGAAATACCAGGAGATGCATCTTTACCCTCTTAAGGCAGGAGGTGCTAAAAGAAATCACAGAAAACTCTGAGACTGAGCAAAATTCCAGCGCTGATTTTTAAGTTCTGAAGGGTTTTTTTTCTTGGTTCTGCGGTTGTGATAACGAGCTCATGAAGAGCCTCAGGAGCAAAATGCTCTTTAAAGCTCTTGGGATTTTTCCATCCAAGCAAAGCACTGGGTTAGGGATAAAACTGTGGCTGCAGCTTCAGAATCATGGAATGGTTTGGGCCAAATGGGACCTTAAAATTCATCTCAGTCCACCCATGGGCAGGGACATTTTCCACCATCCCAGGCTGCTCCAAGCCTCATCCATCCTGGCCTTGGGCACTTCCAGGGATCCAGGGGCAGCCACAGCTGCTCTGGGAATTCCATCCCAACCTCTCCTCACTCGCACAGGGAGGAATTTCTTCCCAATATCCCACCTATCCCTGCATTCTTTCAGTTTAAGGCCATTTTCCCTCATCCTGTCATTCCATGCCCTTGTCCAAGGCCCTCTCCAGCTCTCTCAGAGCCCTTTAGGTGCTGGAAGGCTGCTGGGTTTGAAGAGGAATTCCAAATGCTCCAGGAAAAAAAAAAAGACCTGGAGCCACAAAGCCCATGGATCAGAGAGCTGAGCAGAAATAGATTCATGAAATATTTAATTTTGTTTAATCCAGCAGCTCTTCCTCCTCACGAGGACGGGAGGGTCACGACAACATCCCCTGAGAGGCACAATTATATTTTTATTTGCGTTTTAATCTCTTTAAACCAGACAGTTCTGTCAGATTCTTGCTGGAGCTCAGCTCAAGCCCCTGTTGAGTTTTGCAGCCTGGTTTTGCTCACACAGAGCAGCCATGGCCAAGGGACAGCCCAGGGGGACAGTTTGGGCTGCCAGAAGGATTTCTGGACCGGGTTCATGTTTGTTGGGATCTGTAGTGTTGGGTTAGAAAAATCTCCGTTGAGCCTGAGCAGCACTGTCACTATTTTGGAAGTGCTCTCAGATGGGAGGAGTGATAAATAATCCTCTGGAATGATGGTCAGTGCTCTGGGAAGGGCCCCACGGACAAGGCAGGAGGTGCTGGGGGGGTTTCCAGCCAAGATTTCCAGGTTGGGACACAGGGAAGGAGAAGGAAAGAGGAATTCTGGAGCAGGGTGAGTTTGGGGCAGAGGAAAGAATGAAAGCAGGGAGGAGGAAGGAAGGAGCACTGATTTTCCATGTATTAAAAAGAGGTGTGAAATCTCTTTGGGAAAAAAAAAACCCACCTGAATTTAAAGTTTCACAAAGGGACAGGGAAGAAATCTCCATGGAAAGGGAGCAAATCCATGGGCTGGATCTTTGGAGAAGCTTAACAGAGGATGCAGAAAGGTCACCCTGGAGGTGTAGCTGCCACTCCTGGGCTGTCCTAGACAGGGGAGAGATGCAGAAGAGATTCCTATGTCTGGATCAGCAGCCAAGGAATGCAAGGGATAAAGATAACTTGGTGGGATAATTATAAATCCATAAATTCTTCACCCTGCTCCCCTCAAAGCAATGAAACACAGCAAGCCTCAGGACTGAGACGGGACCAGAATGGTTTAAAATTTCTGCCTTTTTGTATTTTTTCTTTGGTGTAATCAGGAACCAGAGCTCAGGGACTGGGATGTGGAGTTGGTATAAAATAATTATGCTCCAGTGGAGTGAAAAAGAGGCAGGTTTGGCTCTGCTGCAGCTCTGGGAAAAGTTTCCATGCTCCACTGGGAGAGTGCAGCTGAGCAAATGGGTGGAAGATGGAAGTTGCTGTTTTAATTCAGGATTTCCCAGTAAAACACAGAACTGGGAGATGCTGGATGTTTGTTCCCGGAGCTTTGGCCAAGAGCTCAGTGGAATAAAAAGCAGAGAGTTAAATTTAGTCTGTGACAATCTGATCAAAACCAACTCAAAAACAAAGGCAAAGCCTGGCCAGCTCCAAACCCAGCGTTGGCCTCCGGAGCTACCACAGAGTTGGGATTTTGTGGAAAATAATTCCAATTCTTGCAGCAGGAGGCTGGAGGCAGCTGCTCACCAGTGTCAGTGTGAGTTTAGCAGGTCTGGGAATGCCTAAAGGTTTTATTGAAGGAAGAAATCCAGGGGGTTTGTGGAATAGTTTGGTTGGAAGGGACCTTAAAATTCATCTTGTTCCAAGCCATGAGCAGAGACATTTTCCACTATCCCAGGCTGATCTTGGACATTCCAGGGATCCAGGGGCAGCCACAGCTTTCTCTGGTCCTCCCCATCCTCACAGGGAATAATTCCTGCCCAAAATCCCACCTAACCCTCCCTTCTGATAGTTTAAAGCCGCTTTTTCCATGGGGAAATCCCTGCTGGGGGATCCACCCTGAGGCTGTTCCCTCTCCTGGGAGCAGAGCCTGATATCCCCTCACTGTTCCCTCCTGTCAGGGATTTTTAGGGAGCAGAAATCCCCCTCAGAGCCTCCTTTTTCCAGCAGTGGCACAGAACATTTTCCTCCTAAAGCAGAAACAAAGTAAAACCCGCGGTGAAATCCGCCCCGGGAAGAGTTCGGCGTGTTGAGGGCCGGGAAGAGCCGGGCTGGATAAAACCCGGGCAAAGGGCTGGGAAAAGCTCTTTTCCCCATCGAGACAGCTGGAAACGACAGCCCGGCCATGAGGGAACACAAAAACATCACAATTCTTCCGATTTTCCCCCTGAATTGATCACTAAATTCAGGAGAATCGGCCTTTTGCCAGCCGTGCGCAGCCACCCGTGTTCTGTCCCCTCAGAGCGCTCCCACCTCCCCTCAGGAGGAGAAAATGAGACAATGACACTTCTAGAGGCTTCCAGCTTTAATTCCTCCCCTTTAACGCTGATAAATATTTCCCTTTTGTTTTATTTTGTTGTCCTTCCCCTTTGTTTTGTGTCAATTAACGCTTGGAGGAGCTCAGGACAGGCTTTATCTCCTGCATCTCCAGTGTGTGTGTGTCAGGAATCGTCTTCCCCACACAGCCCCGGGCATTATTTGTGCGGCAGATTTTATTCATTAAAGGTTCAGAAGTGCTGGAGGATTTCACAACAGAGTAAATAAACGAAGCGGGTTTGTGGCTCAGGGTTCCTGTCAGTCCCGGCCAGGGTGAGGATGGGAGACACCACAAGTGGCTCAGCGCTCCGGCCCTGCCGGGCTCCGAGTGGTTCCTTGCTTGGAATGACTTGAATAGAAAAGTAGGGTCCGACCTGATGAGAAAAACGTGCGAAAAAGCTTTTTT
>VWZU01013814.1:1280464-1307104 GCA_013397095.1 Sterrhoptilus dennistouni | reverse complement strand
ATATCCCTCTGCAGAGCCCTCCTATGTTACAGCAGATCAACACTCCCACCAATTTAGCACCATCCTGCATGGATATGCTCAACTCCATAAGACAGATCAGAGACTGGCCCCAATACTGTGTCCTGGGGAACACCACATTTGACTGGTGGCCAGATGTGTGTAACTTCACTCACCAGGCAGACTAAATCCACAACTTCTCATTTATCCACTAGGCAGGTCATGAAGTTCTGTTTACTCAAAATTTTCCAAGTATCTATTCCAAAATTTATCAGCTGCAAACAGCATGTTGCAACATATATTTGTTTTGTTGTTTTGGTTTGCATTTAAAAAAACCAAACAAACTTGTCTACAGTTCAGTGTCTCAGAACATATTTTATGCATAAATAATAATGACCCAACTTTCACATTCCTGTCTGGAAAGGTTTTTCCACCCTCACCTTGGCAAAAGAGCAAAAAAGTTAATATGAATCTCACAGAATAACTGATAGGTATATGAGGACTCTGGTCACCAACATTCCTTGTCCATACATTTAGGAGACATGTTTGATCACAAGTTAAACAAAACCTCTCACAGGAGCGTTGTGGTCTGGCAAAAACAAGTTTGGATGAAACAATTCGTGTCAGCATTTTATATTTTTCTCTATGCTAGCATTGTAATTAGTAGATTCCACATGCAGTTGATCGCAACTGTCCAATTCTTGGCCAAAATCTCTGAAATTACCTAAAGAAAATAGCATGCAGACAGTCAAGCCCTGCATGAAAGCATGCACAGCAGTGGGTGTTTTAGAGAGTCAGAATTCAGGTTTTGACTTTCATAGAGAAGAACTCCTACCTCAAAAGATGATGTCATTCACTTTAAAGTGCAAACCCTCTCATAGTCCCTGGCAAATAAAGACCTGTGAAAAATGTGTGAAATAACTAATTAACATGAAAGTAAGGAGCAGTTCAGAAGGTATAACATCTGCAGAAATAAGGTGTGAAACACATTTTCAGAAGGGTTAAATGAAATAACAATCAGTAGTTTTCAAAGAAAAATTATGGCTATTTCCCCCTTACACTGAATTTTCCCGACAAAAGATGTTTTAAGAAAAAAAGAAAAAAGCCCTTAATGTTCATCTGAAAAAAGTATGCAAAATTTGATTATTTCCTGTTAAAAACAGGAAATTAATTAATTAATTAATAGAAATGTGCTAGCTTTCCTTCAAAATTTGCATGAAAGCAAATGAGATCAGTTTCATTGCTGTTATGAATGCAGAAACTGAATTGACTAAATCAGATGTTCTATTGTCATGTTTTAGAAAGCATTTTAGAAAAGATGAGATGCTATACAAAATTGTTTTGTTTTCTCAGCCTGCAAGAGCAGCTATGGGTGTAGCTTCCTTAGAGAAATAATGTATACTACCTTTAATACTGCAAGTGCCATAGTAAAGAATGCCTCATATTTAATGAGAAAGGGATAAGACTTCAGAAAAACTTTGAACACGATTGCATATTCATATTTTGTTGTTTAAAAAACTAGTACAGGTTCTTTACACAATAAGTGAACCTTCTCAAAGGTTTTCCATCAAAAAGAATGAATAGTCATTGCCTCCGGCATCAGACACTGGATTTGTCTGACCAAGAACCAGCAGCCAAGTCTTGAGCAGGACTGAAAAATGGCTGGCTGAAAAAGAGCTAGAACTGTTCTGAGACTTCGACCCAGAAGAGATGCTACAGAGTCCCATTTTTTTTCCATATTTTCAATTTATGTAAAATATATTGAGAGGTTCTAAAGAGAACATCACTCAAATTTGTAGAATGGCATTGGGACGTGCGATTTCTTTTCTATGAAGATAGTATTATGTAATATGAACATCAGAAAAAAAATGAAGTGCATTCTAATAGATATTTCTTTCGTAAGTAAAACCACTAAATCAACACCTGGATTTGGTCCTTTTAAAAATTCTTCCTAGTGTTTTATGTTTTGCATTGATGATGTTACTATAGGCAATCTAGTCTTGAGTATACTTTAAATAAAAGTCTTAAAATAATACAGCTGAAACAACAATTATTATGACAATATAATCTTTCATGCAGAGTCAGTTAATGCCATCATTATGTGATTGAGTCCAAAACGTTAAGGTGAAAGCAGTTTGGCAGCATTTTTGCATAATATGGCTCTGCTTGAAGCAGCAGTCATTTGAAAAAATATAATGTTTGAAGGGGGGATAAATGGGGGAAGGCAGATGAAAGATACATAAATAAAAATAGGAGGATTTGAAGCCCATTAAAAAAAAAAAAAAAAGCTTTTCATTTCCAAATATAGAGCATCAGATTTGGTTACTGGCTAGCCAGTTATACTGAAAAGGAGTAGAAATGTTTCACTATGTCCTGATGCATTATCCTAAAGCAAAACCTCACTAAATTAATAAAATGTACAGAGTAACGGTTTTGAATATGCTAACATAAATATATTTTAATTCTCAATGTATCTTACTTTTTTCTCACATGAAACAGTGTTGAAGTGCTTATTTATATATAAAATATTATATATGGAAAGTTGTTTACTTGGGTATGAGGATTAATTGTCATTATTTCAAATAATTAATTTGTCTGGAGAAGAAATTTCAGATGATCTAATTTGTAGTTCATGAACCATTTCCTATACATCTCTTAGTGAGAAAATAATATTTATGTCCTGTGTAGCCAGAAATCTGCATGACATGTTTCTTGAGCTAGTTCATCTTTGTGAAATTGATACTTCTAATGATGTGCTGAAATGTGTCAAATATGCTACAACAGAGAGACATAATGAGAGCTCTCTTATCAGAGAGGGATGATACACCTTTATTGTGAAAATATTATGATATAAACTAATACTTGTGAAAAATATTTTTTTATATTCCTATACACTTTTAAAATGTGTCTTCCTAAAACACAGTATGCAGTTAATGCAGGAGTCAGGAGATCAGTTTTATCCAAGCTCTTGATGATATTACAAGCCCTAATCTTTAGTGGTTTTATTTTTTTCATGCTGTAAAAATATCATTGTTGCTTGCTGAATATTTGGCTTTCTAAGTATACTCAAAATGATATAACTGAAATGTGCTGATATTTGCATATCATCAAGAAAACAGATGATATCTTGCAGAGACATTAGAAATATAGAACTTCTCACTGAAAGTCAGAAATATTTGGTTGTATAGAATGTGTTTTAGACAGCTGTATCTTTAATCCCTCCTGAATGGCTTAGGTGATATTTTTGGAATGTATACATTTTAGGAGGAGCACCAGCAAAGATCAAAAAATGGACCAGGTTTGTATAATTCTTGCCATTCTTCATAAGTCTTCTGGTAACCAAACATATTAGAATCAAATAATAGCTGTGCTTGGCTAGTAACATGTATATCTGATTCTCAAAATAATTGTGAAATATTAACAGTGGAATTTCCCTGAAATATATTAATAACAGGAAGAGAGATGGGTCATCTTCAGTGATAGCAATCCCAGACAGAGATATACATAATTTTAGGTCTTCGTTTTCTGAAACTAATAATTAAAAAAATAATCTTTATGTTGTTTCTAGCTGTTTGTACTTATCAGGGAAGGATCACAGACTTTGGACTTGAAATTGTCTTTTCCCTCGTCTCATTTTGCTCCCTATCCATCTGGGACTGATGCCATTAAAGGAAATAAATGGTGCTTCTCTCTGGAGCTGCACCAGGCTATAGTAGTAGAATCTACTACAGCTTCTTTTCAAATGTGCACCCCTCATGCTCAGTACACATCTTAGTTTATGCCCATCTCTAATTAAGAAGAGAGTTAAAAACTCTACAGCCCATTGTTTTTCTTTTTAAAACTCTGTGATGTTATTCCATACTGAAGAACTAATGAGGGAAAGGAAGATTTTCAGAATGAACAAACAAGCTGATTTTACCTTGTACATATTGGTTTCTCAAAACAAATTTATTTTAACAGATTTTATTTATTCATATGTTTTTATCTTTGCAAGTTCTACTTCCTTGATTGTATATGACAAACCCCACTATAGTTATGAAAGAGATGAAACACTCAGAAGTCATAAAGTAAATGATCCTGACTAACTCAAATTGGACGCTGCTGAAATTACATTAAAGTTGTCTTATGACTTTAGGGTTCTACTTTCTTCAGCATCAGCAGAGGAATATCAAGGTGCCAAGAGGGACAAGGCCCTAAAAATATTCAGTTAAGCTGTGAATGGCTTGTTTGTGCTTTTCTACACTGAACTGAACCTGTTTAAGGTACATCCACTGGAAGAAAAAAAGCTGCTAATGATAGAAGGAAACAGCCATTTTTTCAAGTAATAAAACAACATTTTATTGCTACATTATTTTAATAATTTTTCCTGTAATAACACTGCAAAAAAAAATCCCCCAAACATTATTCAGCTTTCATTACTTTATAAATAAAAATTAATTTATATTCAACTTCCAGTGGCAAGCATTAATTGCTGTTAATTCATTTCACATCGTTTGGGTTCCAGACAAAAACTGGACTGCTCCCCTCTCCTGGCATTTTACTTTTAAACATAAAGTGTTTTTCCTTTAATATCTTATGTAAGATAATTGTTTGGGCATTAAATGGCTTAGATATATATAAATAGCTGACAGTGGCCAGGACTAGTTATTTTCAGTGGGCTTAAAGAGATTTTATCTGCGCATATGAATGTTGATTACTATTGGTTTTACTTACATTAATTTAATTAAGGGAAGTAAACACAGAAATATTTTGTTTTCATTGAAATGGACAGACTTGAAAAATAGCTACAAAGCGGAATCTTAACTGTGCAGATTCTGGTAAGCTCTGTAGGTCGATTTACTTTTCCTTACACAAAAACTTTGAGGAAGGTTTCCTCTGACGTTCAGTTACAGGTCTTCAAACTTACTCTCAATTCTTGTTTTAGGCACCTTCAGTGAAGCTTTCTGACATTCATTTTGACAGTGTTAAGTCATTCTTTGTGTGGTTTGTAACATGATGTACTTGATGCTGAAAGAAATAACATCCTTCTGTGACAAGCATAATCAGGCAGGTTTGTAGATCTGGAACTAGAAAGATTCTAATTTAGAAAGCAGATACACAGGACTTTGTGCTTGCTGTCTTAGTCAAAAAACAGTTTCAGTTTGCAACATGCTTTACATCTGCAAAAATGTAATTTGGTGTACTGAACCAAATGTAGAAGACTAGACCACTTTATGAGAGCAATTTCAAATTCTATATTTGATTTTATTCTGATAGTTCTTAAGAATAGGGGTAAGGCCTATGGCATTAGTCAGAACATGACTGTGAATAAAATGACAGCAATAAGTCATATTCATACTTGAGTGTTTCTTAATGTGTTATCAGAAGTGAATAAATACGGAAAAATTGCTAAATCCATTTTTAAGAATATTTAAAATGTATTATTCAATAATTTTTTTACCCTATGAACTAGAATTTTAGGGAAATACAATTTACTTTTATGCCTCTGCTGATAAAAAGGCTTTTTATTAGGTTTTATAACTGAATAATATATTTTTTAAAATATACTTTTTAAAAAATTTTCCTTTATGACAGATAATAACTCTGAAGTTCTAGTAATATTAATATTAATAGAAGATTCTATTTTTTCCAGGCAAAAAAAATCTGGCAGCCCCTTATTTACAGTAAACAAACAAATAAATAAATTTCCTTATATTTTAAATAAGCTAAAACTATAAGGGACTCTTAGACCTGCCACATTTTCAAATTTTTTGTAGGAAATGGTTCCTTAGATATTACAATACAGGTATAACTGAATTTGTCGGGAAAAATCTGATTAACTTTATCACATAGTAATGGGAATAATACTCAGACTTAATATTAGTTAACAAAATAAAGGCTGTAAAGGAAACTCAGAAAATGCTGTTATTGAGGCTGTGCTTGTATCTTTATTTTATGTCTGTGTTATAGGTAAGTTTTAATCATATGGTTTGGTTTGGTTTTTTTGTTTTTGTTTTTGTGGTTTTTTTTCTTTTTTTTTTCTTTTTTTTTCTTTTCTCTGTGAAGGAAAGCTAGCCTGCACTTCATAAGTAACTATTGACTTTGTCTTATGGGTAGCCAAATTATTTATTTTGCTTTTTTCTCCTTAGAAGGGGCTATCAAGTATTTTGCCTTTTTTTTTTTTCCCAGGCACTTCTATTGTGCTTGCCACTACAGAAGATCAGTGTTGGACAGTTAATTGGGGAATAAAAATGCTCATGGTCTAAAAGGCTTATTTATATGTATTTTACAAATAAGACCTGAGAAATAGCTACTAAAGTTAGTAAATACCTTCTAACTGACAGATGTAGCCGTGAATTCTTGGTTTTAAGGACTGATGGTTTTGCCACAAGCTTGGAGTTCAGAAATTCAAAACTATATAGGTTATGATTCTCAATATTTATTTTAATTTAAAACTCTCCAGTAGAAGTGGAAATAGAAAACTGCTTCATTGGGAAGTGGTATTTTGTTGGCATATTTTTACTGCAAATGACAATCTCTGTATGAAATAGGGCAAACCTCTACAGAAAATAGTCATTATACAGTAGCCTCAAACTATTCCCAAAACAAGCTTACCTGGTGTGGAACTGAGGATAATAGAGCAAGAAGAACTAAAATAGGGGAGCATAAGAATTATCATAATACTTGGAGTATATGGACATTCACAGTAAGGAGGCAGTTTTTTCTCTCTCTCTCTAGTGCACTAGTATGGAAGAAGGCCAGACTGAGCCCTCAGCTACAAAGGAAAGCTTTTTTATGAGAACTGCTTTTCAGATGATATAATTAAAGGTCAAAAAACAACCCTCATGATTTTCTTCTTTCTGTCTTCCAGCCTCATTTGTACTGAGGCTGCTCAGGTCACTGTTTCAAGTTGGTGATACAGGAAGGTTTATATATCTTTGTTATGATTGTGCATAGCAGTGTCCTAAAGTCTCTCTGCTGGGAGTGTCATCTAGAAAGGTTACTGTGACATTTCCAAAACTGTGTCTTATTAATAGGAATGAAACATGTTTGTTTCCCCTTGCATGCATCAATATTGTATACACATTTATCTATATCATGATACATTTATCTAGAACATGCAGAGATACTTGTATATATATATAAATGGAATATTGATGTTAGAAATATTATCTTATTATATTTTGCTTTGAAAGTAACATAAAGAGTAGTAAGCAAAACTACTTCTCACACATGAATATTTTGGAGGAGAAAAAGAAGCTGGGCAAGTTTCCTTCCAATAACAGTTTTCAGCAGCCTCTGAGATATGAACAAGTTTTACCAACTTCCATTACTACATAAAGTGATGCTTATGGCAGCTAAATGAACTATAATATCCTCGACTATCTCTGATGAACTTTCATGCAGAGGGAAACATTTTAAATAGCAATTTATATATCATCTCATTAAACCTAATGTTTGCTAGTTGTTATGCCAGCCATGTCTTAGAAAACTACCCACTAAATTTTCTTCAAATAAATTTATATTTTGGCCCCACTTATATTAAAGTGCAACTGTAGTGAAGGGAAGGTGAGTTTAGCTGAATAAAGGTTAAATAGAGTTTTCTGTCAGTACCATCTGACATTTTCCTAGTCTACTTCTCTTCTGGATACTGTTAAAACATTTTCTGGGGTGACAATTTAGCAGCAGTTAGAGATATACTGAAAGAATGTCAAGGAGTTTTGATCCATTTGCATTGAGAATCATATGGTGGGATTTGTTTCTGGAGACAGAGGGAAGGTAATAAAAATATATTAATCATTGTAACAGAAATCCAAATATCTAGATCATCAAAGCCTGTGTTTGAAGGTGGTCAGCTGTGGGTGGTTAGAAGAGTGAAGGCATAAAGTAAGCATGTAGTGACAATTACATATTGAAATTTCTTCTATGATCACTGACAGTGTAAAATTGTGAGGCTTCTTGACTTGATTATAACTTACATGGAGGGGCTTTTGAGACATTTCCTTCAACAATTTTGTAATCCATTTAAGCAATTGGCATTTACAAAATCTTGCAGAAAGGAACTCCGCAGTCTTAAGAGTGTTTTGTATCAGAAAAATAACCTCTTTTTCTTTTTGAACCTGATTTTTTTTGCTTGTTTTTATTAGAAGATTCCTGATTCTGTTATTGAAAAGCACACTGAATATTTGATCCTGCATATAATTAAGGTTTTCATAGACATCTATCTCCTACCAGCTGGAAAATCCCAGCCTGCCTTGCTCTTCTTTATAAAGAAACCATTTTCTGACCTTAATCATTGCTTAACCTGTTCTTTATCTTTGCTAGATGGAGAATACCTTGCCTGGGGGAGGACATGCTAATGACAGCAATAAACCTTCAATATAAGGACATGACAGTCAGTAGCATAATTTTTTTTTTCTTCTTGTCCTAATAATTCTTAATATATTATTTCCTTTATTTACTTAACACTGAGCTAAGACTTTTCACCAGTTAGTTATTATAACTACAAGATCTCATTTGTGAATAACCATGTTGTACTACTTCATCAGTTCACGCTCTTTGGAATGGGCTTTTTTATTTACTGGTCTCAATAACAATCTCAAATAAGCTCTCATATCCATTATTCATTTTCTTTGCCAGATCAAAAGATCAAATCTAGAAGAATTCCAATTTTGTCCATCCTCTATTAAGATTATTGAATATTTACTTTAATTGATTTTTCTCTATTTTGTTGAGAAGATTTTCTAGCTTAATCTCTTTAGAAATGATGATAGACCTTTTCAAATACCTTCTTGAAAGCTAAGCAGTTCATGAAGTCTGAAGTTCCCTTCTCTATATGTAAAATGTGTGACTGTCTTGATACATAGCATGCAAATTAAATTCCTGTGGGTGGCCAAATTTTAATTTCTGTCTTCATGAACAAGTAGGTTACCAAACTATCCAGAAACTAGCCAAAATTAAGAAAGTTCATTGATTCTGTATTTTTTTTACAATTCTGAAATTAGTAGGGTGAGATACACAATAGGAACATGTGATATGATGCAGGTATTTCTTATGTACCTATATTAAATACACCAAAGTTCCTCTGTAAATTAAAGTTTTTCGACAGTGTTATGACTTCCAAATCTTTTCAGGTATTACTGATTAATTAAGTTTGTATTTGCTGTATCTTCTGTGACTGCAAACTTGCAAGCCTATGCTACATACCTGTTTGGAACATAAAAGATACTTTCTAGATTCAGCTGCTGACTTTCCTCTAACCTTTTAGTGAATATAATCAATTAGAATCTGTTCTGCTTCCCTTCAAAATTTTCACTAGAAGTTTCCACACACAGCACCTAGACATGGGTGCAAAAATATTTATAAAATGTTTACTTTCCCAAACTTAATCAATAAACAAAATACCATTTTGCAAACACTAATAAAAATGTACAAAATTATTTTGCCAAATCTAAGTTCAAAATTTATATGATTTGTAGTCAAAAAACTAAGGAATATTTCATATTTCTATTCAAATAGATTTTTATTTTTTCCTTGTTGACTAGGGTTTACATCAATTTAAAGACAATAAATTTTCTTAAAAATTAAATGCTTGTTTTGATTTTGTTTGGGGAAAAAACATAAGCAAAACTGACATTCAGAAAAAAAAGTATTGATTTAAAAACTGTCATTTTGATTTCATGGTTGACTATATTCTTTTAAAATGGCAAAAAAATAGCTGTGAAGAAAACAAAAGAATTTTAAAAATTCTGTCTGACTTATTGTATTTGTGAATTCCCATGTTATTAGTTCTATCTTCTGTCATGTAGAAAGTGACTTTTCATCCAGCTTAACCATATTAGAATAGGGTTTAAATATGCCTCTGAAAAACCAGAGAGATGGTAGAGAAGCCCAGAGGATTTTGCTGGAAAAATGGAAGTTTTACATTATTTCCTTTCCTTATATTTCCAATTATCTCCTTATGTTTACTATTTATAGGATGGCTTTGAACATAATAGATAACACTGTTACGAATAAGTGAAATTGTTTTAGCTTGAACATCTATTTGTGCATCTTGTTATGAACCAATTACAGCTGAGTGATTTCTGTGCTGTTCAAGTGAGCCTGATAACGATAACGGTGTTTGAAGGCTTCTGGTAACTTATTGTCCGGTCTCTAGTTCAACTTATTTGATAAAAAGTAAGGAAACCTTAACTCTTTATATTATTATATAAGATGTATGTCACTAACTAGCTCCCTGAAGGGTTCATTGTTTTGCTTTCTTTTCAGTAGTCAATGATGGTTCAAAAGCGAGTATTTGCTTTTTACTCAATATTGGATAAACTTAGAGGAACACTGTCAAAATTTTTAATTCTTAGAGAATAAGGGGCAAACCAGTCTGAAGCAACCTGGAGAAACGATTGCATTTAATTTTCTCTGTCATCCATGATGATTCTTGTGGGTCTCTTCCAACTCAGAATATTCTGTGATTCGCATAATGAGCAGCTCTGTAACATTAACAGGTCTTTATGTAGTTAACCCAGAAGGAGTAAATTATAATAACAGGTTTGAAGGGAAATAATGTAGCAAACTTCATCCTCTTTCTTCCAACTTTGTGTGACAAGTAGCACAGGAAGATTTTAAGAAGTCATAGGAACATGTGGTTCAAAGGCAACAGAATCACACTGGACAATGAGTGATAGGAATAAAGGATAAACTCTTGACAGAGAGTAATGCAATTGATAAATAGTTTGGCCTGGGAATAGTATTACATATGATTGAAGGAGAAACAATTGAAATATGATATGTTGTAAGAATGAAGGAGTGAAAAAACATCTGCCTATACAGAGATGGCAGCTGGTAGATATTTACCTGATAATTTGCAACATGAGAATTCTTTTGGTTTAAGTGCTTGTTTTGTTCTCTGTTTTTTTCTTTACTCTCCTTAGACTATTCCTCCTATCAATCACTTTCCTGAAGGCCCTATGAAATATTACTCATTACATTATTGTCACTAATGTAAGATCAGGTGCACATGTGCTTCCATAAAAATCTCTTTAAATTTTTTTTTGCAACAGACTCTAAGAACTCACTGTCTACTGTATGTCCAGTGGCTACAATAGTTTTTTATATGCTTCTGACTTTTTAAACATTCATGAGGTGTCTTGTTGTAAATAACTTGCAAGTTCCAACTGAAATGCAATATTAATGTATTTTCTTCGTTTTTGTGGTCCTGTGGCATTTTTGTCTTAAAAATACATAGAAAATTCATTCAGACTAAACAATACCATGATTTTGTTTACTACATGTTGGTATATTTTGCTAATTTTCATATGATTTCATGTGGCTAAGCCTAGGAGGTATTACTTGGTAAGCAGGTATCCTATTTTATACTTTTTCCACTTTGAGTTGTCTAGGAGTTTCGCTTTCCAATTCCTCACTATTTTAAGGGGTGCAAGAAGACATTGTAATAGTGCCCTTGATTCCTAAAATTTCCTAAAATGTACTAAGAAATAAATATCCAAGGATATAGCAACAATTTTTTAAAAAAAATCATTTATACAATTTATATAATAATGTTAGTAGTATATTTATATATGGTCATATACTTTCACAATGTATACTAATATTTTATTTAAGAACACATACAGGATTAAATTTTAAACATCAGATTCAGATTCTGCTGAACAGTTATAAAATAACTTCCTTCAACACAGTGATAGAAAAATATTTCCTTATAGTTATTACTTGGAAATTAGTACTGTAATGCATATCAAAATCGTAGAGTTTTATTTGATGTTTTCTGATATAGATGAATAGTGAGGAAGATGTGTGTATTTGTTTTTTCCTTCTGGAAACTAACCAGACATTTTTACTGAATTATATGTAAAAGTGTTGTCTGGACTTGTTTAACCATTTTTTTTTTAGCACAGAGGTAAAAAATCCCGATGTTTTACAGCCTATTTTATCTTCTGTCCTAGTATGTAATCATTTAAATACATAAGGTGTCACTGATCTCAGTGTTGCTGTAGACAAAATTAATTTTGGAAGACTGTCCTTTGTCTATTTATGTGTTTAATGGACAGATATTTGTTTGTTTCTTTTTATTGCATGCTGTTGAAGGACTGATGGGGAAGAAAAAACATTAGGTCCTGTTCATTAGGTGATCATAAAGAAGATCAACTGCTTGTATCACCTGTAAGACTTTTAAAAAGCTTTGTAATGCTGCTTATGTAAGACATTTCTTAATATTCTCAGATTCATATTCTATTAAGGAATATAAAAAATCATTAGTTAATAAAAGTATTATTGATTGAAGTGAAGAAAAATCCATATTATTCACAGTTTCTTAATAGATCAAATAGTTTAACTTGATATCAAGTCAATAAAAATTTGGTCTCCATTACACCAAAATAGATTGCTTAATGGTAGTGTATTCGGCTTTCAACTTCACTGGGTTTTATCAGCCCATTAAGGAGAAGAAATATCTAACTAAATGAGAATGCAGCATTCCACTTTTCAAAGGAATAATATATTTCCAATATCTCTCCGTTTTATTCCAAAAATTAGCTATAAGAAAGAGAGGAAGAATAAACCTTCAGCTGTGTTTCTTCCAGAGTAGCTAATACAGGCCTTGTAACATAGTGCTTTGGCTCTGAAATTATTTAATCTCAGCAGCATTTCAAAACTTCAGTGCTTGTCTAGTACAAAACCTAAACATTAAAGGAAGAGACATTTCAAAATGTTTTTTGATACCTGCTTTGTTTTGTGATAGTTAAAGTATATTTTTGGTTACAGTTGGCTAGTTGCTGAGGTTTCTTTTTACTAGACTTGAGAAACTCAGTAAATTGAGGGGAGGGGATGCTAGTTTTTGTGACACTTTCTCAGTCTTCAGATTGACAGCTTTAAAAGTGGTTGAAAAACAACACATAGTGTTTGTCAGCAAAGGATTTGTCTTTGGAAAAATAGAGCTTAAAAATGATTGAGCATCTTTTTATGCTTTATCTGTTGCATTTACAGATCACTTCTGATGATGTAAGTATGACTCAAAATGGAGAACTGTAGAACAAACAAACTGAGATTTTGAAGCTAATTTTATATGTTTGGATAGATAAATTGTGCCAGCATGTTTTTAGAATAAGGCTATTTGAGTTGACACAAGACAGTAATTCATCTTTCTAGACTAGAATATGATTAGTTTAGATAAAAAATAAAATCAAAAAATTATTTTAAACATTGGCCTGTAGAAAGTACAACTTTTGAGCAAACAAGTAAGTGTCTAACTTGTTCCTGTCTCACTGAGCACAAGCACTTCAGACTGTGTTGCATATATGGAGAATACTTCAGCACAGAAGTATTAGCAGTTGGTTGTGATGCCACTGGAGGAATTCCACATTCTCTTCAAGCTTGAAACTCATGGCCAGAACAGTCAGGCAAGCACTAACATAGTTGTAAAAACTGGTTTATTTTTTAAAAATAAATACAAAAATATAAATATAAAACATTGGCAGATAGAATTTGATGAAATGAAGTTGCACAAACTTTTTTTTAAACCAGCTGCATATTACACTTATTAACACCACGTGTACATTTTGTTTTATTTTAATGTACAGAACAGGATATATTGGATTTTTTTCTTCTTTGCCATCTTAAAAGCTGCACTTGCAGGAATAGGACATGTACCTAACAGAAGCGGCTTGAGGTTGCTTAAGGGATTATCACCCTGTTCAAATTTCTGAAGGTAAGATTTTTTTTTATTTTACTTACTAAAATGTACAACACTGAATTTCCATAGCTTTGGCTCTTGGAAGTTGATTAAATAAAATGTCGCATATATTCCAAGTGGTATCCTACTAGAAAGAATGAATGACATTAATGGACAAGTTTAAAACAAATTTTAAAAGGAAACCATTGTGCTGAGTGGCAGGAAAATTTTCCTGAATGTTAAATACTGTTGAGTGCAGAAGGTGTCTGTAAAATTACTTCCGCTTGAAGGAAAAGAAAGAAAGTAGCCTACTGTAGGTTAAGAAGTGTCTTTGTCACTTTCTCCTCCACCGTACATCTCAGCTAGCTTATTGAACCGAGGGCCCCACTCTCGGAGATAATCATAGTTTTGGTCTCCTTCAGTAGTACCTGACTCCAAGGAGCTCAAGGATTCAGCTATGGAATCGTTCCCTTCATAGGCATAGGTTGCAAGCGAGTCATACGGCGGCGCAGAGGGATCAGTGTCATGCTCTTTGAGCCTTTGGTTAATGAAATCTCGGACATCTGTGTTGTCTGGTGCCGAAGGAGTCCTCCGTGGCACAAATAACGTTTCGGGGATAATGTCTCGTCGCAGCTTCTTATCTTCAATAGCTGCAGGATTCCTCAGGGTGCCAATATCAAAGGCTTGGGTGTCCTCCTCTCCACCGCCTTCGTCATTGTAGCTCACAATGTTGTCTCTGATATCCTCTTTAGAGAGGATCAAAGGCTCCTTCTTTCGTTGCCTCTTCAGAGCAGCAAATAGCACCACTATAACTTAAAGAGGGAAACAAAGAATGGGTAAAGATCTCTATTTCACAATTTCTTAGCAGCAAATCCACCAGGTACAAGAACTACATTTCATCAACTCATTTTTTTGATAACTGGATAAACACCACTATCTGTATAATGGTAGCACAATAAAGTCCGTATCAAAAACCTATTTTGCACACATTGTGCGCTCTGCTTTACAGGACCATGAGCTTGTCTGCATCCTCCTTCTGTAGCTATAATGGGCTTTAAAATAGCCATGTCTATTCTGAAGATATTTTTCCTTGTTCAAGCTCAAAGGATATTGTTAAAAAGTGGGTCTGAGTTGAATTATAGGTCATTACGTGCTATTCTGAAAACCACAAAAAGGAGGTTTTACAAAATTTTCCTTTTTTTTTCTTTTTATTATAGCACTGAAGCCACTGGATAGACAGGGCTTTGATGTAGTAAAATTATTGCTTACCGTTATATTATATGTGAAATATATACTGCACATTGATTTTCAGTAGTTATTTAAATGAAAAAGAGACTTTTCCTCAAAATAAAAGACATTAAAGCAATTTTTGACTATACTGTTCATCCTCCCTGAACTTTCTTTTTTGGACAACTTAACAAAAGAACATAAATGAGCTTGTGGTTGCACAGATAATTTTAACAGTCTGGGGCTTAAATTCTGGGAATTGAATTCTTATTTACAGTGTTAAATTAGCAGATAACGAGGGTTTGCCTTTGTTTTTTTCTCCTTTTTACTTTCAGACACAGTTATATACTTCTTGAAAAATCCAAGATCATTAATTCTGTCAACCTGCAAAAAGTCAGGCCTCAAATATTTGTTCCTGGGCAGGGGAAGATGCGTTTCTCTCCTTACCTAGCAGGATGATGATGCAGAGGAGGATGGCCACCAGTGCCCCGGTGCTGAGGCCGGCGGGCAGCAGCAGGGCCTCGGCGCTGCAGGACTGCATGTTCCCGCGGCTGTCGCAGGCGCACACGCGGATGGTCAGCGTGCCCGTGCTGCTCTGGATCGGGTAGTCGTTGTCCGATATCACCACAGGCAGAAGGTAAGTACTTATCTCATGTCGACTAAAGCCATTCCTTCTCGTCAAAATCCTGGCGGTGTTGTCTAGATCCATTAAAAGATACTGTTGTAGGCTATACGAATGTATCACTTATAGTGGATGCAAATCATCGTATTTTATACAACTTAAAAATAGTTCCCGATATCATAGTGGTATCTCTGTTTTTCTAACAACATTCCCACATTTGATCAGAAAGCTATTTATAAGTTTTTATGTACAACTGGCCTGCTTCTCCGTGCCTCTGCACCACTTTTGCGTGTGTTTTAAAAAGAGGATTTCTCAAAGCTTAAAATGTTTTACAGATTAATGCATGCAGTGTGTGACACAGTTACAGTTCAGGGCTGAAACCCTGAAATGCAGTGACCAGCTGAGGAAAAATAATCTTCCACTTTGTGCAGTTTAACAAGTACTCTGTTCTGGAACATTCTTTCTATGCATCATCTGTGACAACACCCACAGGAATGCTATCTGTCAACTCAGTATGAGATTTGCTACACCAAACCACTTTCAACACACTGCAGAACAATGAATTATGTACCTTAGCACATGAAGTAGGGCTTTTTTTGGATAGAAATTGTCATAGGAACTCAGAAAATGTGAAAGATGGTAGGTATTCCTGCCCATTTTTGAGAAGTGAACTTATTAAACTGTATCTGTAGCAAACAAATCTTGGTTGTGTGCAGGATACTTCAATATCAAAAGCTGTCCACTGAGTGGCCAGAGGGAAGGAAAGGAAGACAAGGAATGAATAACACGGAGAGACTATTTCTTCTACTGTTAGAGCCACAACACCAGAGTGCCAGCCAACACCAGAGTTGATAACTTTTTAGTCCAAAAGAGAGAAAATACAGGTTTAGTGTGAACTAAAAGGAAAATTTAATTTTCATCATATTTGTGGATTGCTTAAGGTTGGCTATGTGGTTAGCTATCTTGACAGCCAACTTCAGGCACAACTAAAATAACCCATGTGAAAAAAGAAAGAAAATAATTACAGATAGCAAGGAAATATCAAGATCTATATCTCTCTGTACTCAGGACCTAGTCACCAAAATATAGCCTTTGTTTAAAATATGAAATCATGTCTTTTTTCATAGACTTCAAGAGGTGAAACATTAAGGGTTTTTTTATTGCTTCTCTCCACTGGTTTTGTGTATTTTAACACTACATCTTTTCACTCAACTCACATAATCAAAAATTATGTGTCTTATGGATCTTTAAATACCTCTTCTGCAAGGGATTTTATATGGTACCCAAACTATTTGATTTAATTATGTCACTTTCCCTACCATTAGAATTTTTTTTTCTGCTGTTTTTTGTAGTCTACTACATCCTGGAATATTCATCAGGAATACAGGATTATTCCCATTGCCTCTATGCCTTGAAGGCTGATTTGAAGGCTGATACAATGTCCCCTTTCATTTATTTCTTCTGTTATCTAGAGTTCTCTCAATTAGTCATACAAATAATGAAGGCCAAAATTTATAGTCTCATTTCCCCAACAGAAGCTTCTGAAAATTTTCTCTGATACAGACAGATTGAGAAAGGATCAAAAGAAAAGCCAAAGTGGCTCTCAGAACCATTATTTTCATTAATGGTCAGAAAGAAGCAAAACAGAAGGCCAGGGGAATCAGAACTATGTGACAAAAAAGGTAAAGTGAAAAACCTCAACTTGTCAGCTGAAGGCATTTTTGAAAGTTTTTTGCTTTTGCAGTCAAGTATTTAATCTGTGTCTTACCCCAAGCCAATACTTTTCTGATGTTCTTTATAAATTTTTTTTATCACATTTCTGCCTCACTTACACAGATAAAAAAGCAGAAGCCCTAAACCTCATTCAGGTAAAGTGTTCTTGATAGTAGCAACCTTCAGAGATTCTCTACATACTGATAGACATCAAAAGCAAATATATTTCAGGAATGTAGCCAGACAGAAAAGATAAAACTGCTTCAATGGAACAGGCATGAATTTTACCTTCGTTATCCTGAACAGTGAAGTTAGGGTTAACGGCAGCTAAACTGAAGAAAAATTTTTGTCCACCAAGAGGGTCATCTTTGTCTACTGCACTTATGGTTTGAATAAGCTGCAGGAAAAAAAAAGCAAGCAAACAAACAACAACAAAAAAAAAATCCCAAATACATCTAGGTTTTTGATAGAGCTGTCTTATCAAAGAAGACGAAAAGCATTAGAATAATTTGCATACATGCATATTGAATTAATATTTATTCTGCAAAGTGTAACAACTAAACAAAAATGTTCAACATGTATCTTATGCAAGCATTTTTGAACAAGAATGTCTGTATTTTTCACGAGGTAGTACACGTGCACCTAAATTTTTGTAGCTACACAGTGGACAAAACTTGCCAGAAATAATTTTACCTGTAGCTGGTAGTTTTTATATTTCATCTTTGGCTCATCACTTTAAATTCAAATCAACACCTAAGACAGTAATTCTCATCAAGTTTTCTAACGGCATTTTATCAAACATATTTTTGAAAGGGAGGTTAATGTTTCAAATTACATTTCAACATTAAAGCTTTTTTCCTTAAACATAGTTTTTCAATTTATTAGTAGAGCAGAACACACCAATAGGACTCCTGAGATAAAAAGTGCCAGTTAGATTTTCTACATATTTCCACTCTTGTAAAACATTGTAGCAAACCCTAGAGATGCACAACTTCGGAGAGGGATGAGAATCTGTTGTCATAATTCTCAGAGTAAGCTGCACCAGATCAGTTCCATACTCAGAGCTTTCTGCAATGACTTCAAAAATTTTTGGAAATTTTTGGGGAAAGTAATGGCAAGCTCTTTCTCAGCACTTATTTACCTGTCAGGTAAGTGAATATGTGGCTTTTCCACTGAAATTTCTATACCTAAGAGTGGTAAAATACATTTCCCAAGCAAAATGAATTTGTTTGACTTTTATTTTTGACTTTTTTGCCTAATTTCAGACTCAGGCTTTTTTTACACCATGGCATATAAAACTGAATTTAAGTCTGGCATTTTGTGCATGCACGCTTGAAGGTTCAGTTATGTTCTTAAGTTTAACTTCCAAATATAGATTAATCTTTAGTCTAGATCATTTTTATTCTTCATTTATTTTATCCATCATTTTAAATTGCACTGCTTTTCCAACCATGGAATTACATCTAATTTTTAACACTATTCCTTCCCTGGGGTGTACTTGTTAAACCCTGTTTGTTTTTCCTCTTCCAGTTCTTCCAAATGCAGCCATTTCTCTTCATATCACAGCTTTTGTCAGGTCTGATCATCTTTAACATCAACAACTGCAGTGCACTCCTGTTTGCCTTAAAAAACGCATGACTAACTCCCAACTTCTCTCTTGTCCATCCAGAAAATAGCAGCAAATTGCTTAATGAGGCAAGGATGGGACTTCTTTTAATAAAGCAGCTTCCTTGCTTTTTCAACAGGAGTTTTGTCTTTCTCTAAATCTGTTTTCTTATATAATCCTCCAATAACTTTCTAAATAAATAAGACTGCTATTGCAAGCATAGAATATTTGTTTGTGAGGAATGAATATTTTAATTATTTAGTGAGCAGCTAGCACATGAATTTTCATAGATATTTACAAAATGAAGTAAAAACACACACTAGTTTATTTTACTTCACAACTAGAGACCATGAATATGGTACTTGTAGGTGTTAGGCTGATGAAAACCAACTGATTCGCTGAGTGTTCATACTCACGGTTTAAAAAGAGTGTGTAGTATTGAAAGCAATGTATTCCAGTTTGAAAACTGTTTCCTGATAATATTGATTACTATTTTAACATGATAAATCCTGAACAAAAATGTAATGTGCTATTAAGAAAAAGAAAGCAGCAGAACTCTTTAGAAACCCTACATCTATTTGCAGTTCAAAAACTTTTTCTTGCCTGAGTGAAAAAAAACAAGTAAACCTTTGAGAGTTTTTGAAAAAGGTAAGGCAAAGACAAAATTCTGATACTCATAAAACCACTGGAAGCTCTAAGATCTATGGCTATATAATGTAGAAGAAATTAAAGTAAGAATGAATCAGTGGAACTGGGAAAGAAAGAGAACAAAATTTCAAGTTAACTGATCACAAATTGTCATCTCTCAAAAGAAATGAAAGAGATGCAATAAACAAAGATAAAATAACACTTCAGGATTAAAGGATTTAAGAATTTTTTACAGAAATATCTGAAAAATAGGAAGGGAACACTGAATGCTAGAAAAAAAAAACTTCAAGGATTGTAGTTTTTCAATAGATCTGAATTTTAGCTATTTATAGAAAGACACTTGGTGAATATAACAAGGAAATTTTTGGAAACATGAAGATCCCAAAATCCATGTTTAAGCAAGATTATGGTGAGAAAAGCATCCCTGATAAGGATTGTTATATGGGTCAAATGAGCTGATAACATGAGGAGCAGCGTAAAAAGAATTGGTTCAAGAAAGCTACTGTGTTTACATAATCTATACTGAATTAAGTTATCAGAAAAAGGAAAACAGACTCCATCATTCATGTTCTAAACTGTCTTTGAAAGAGAATCCATTATGAGCCAGACCTATTTACATAACATTTGGCCTCGCGAAAAGGGAGCGGTATGTATGGATTTGGTAAAATGAAGGCTAATAACAGCGAGATAATGAATAACAAGCCATTAAACATCACAGTGCACTGGAGCCAGGCAGGGGTGTCCCACCTCTGGGGCAGTGCCGAGAGCCCCGGGGAAAGGCTGGGACAGGGAGGGCTGAGCCAGGGGAACCCAGGCACAAACAGCCCTGCCAGCCCCGAGGGGACAGCGGGAGCGGGGACGGGGCAGCACAGACCCGGCAGGGATGGCCCTGGGCCTGGGACAGACCCCGGCCGGGCAGGGATTTCCTGCGGACCTGAAGCGATGCCATGCTGGAGCAGATTTATCCAGAAGGCCTGCAGTCCATGGGGAATGCTCACACTGGGGCAGGGAAAAGTGTTAGGAGGATGGAGTGTCCAAGAAAAGGAAGTCAGTGGCGAAGGGGTGAAGATGAGCCTGGGAAGAAGGAAGGGGGGCGGGGGGTATTAAGGGAAGTTGTTTTAGTTCTTCTCTCTTTGCTTCTCACGATCCTATCCCATTTATAATGGACAGCATATTAAATTAATTTTCCTCAAATTGAGTCTGTTTTGCCAGTGATGGCAATTTGTAAGTTTATCTTTGCCTCAAGCCATTTTCTTTCTCATCCTTTCTCCCCTGTACTGCTGATGGGGGAGGAAGGGGCTGGGTGGGCCCCTGGTGCTGGCCGGGGTCAGCTCCTGCCTTCTCCTCTTAGGGCAGGTCATTTACAAACAGAGAAGAAGGGCTTCTCTTCTGACATTTACCATAGGGAAAATGAATATACAGAAAAGTTATACTCAGTTTCCATGCAAGATCTCTCTAAAGCAGGACTGACTTCTGCTTTCTAAACTGATTCTTATGTTTTACATCAGACCATCTTTGGGGGCTGGCAGCTGAGCTGCCAGACGTGTGACAGCTGGGAGCTGACAGAACCAGTGGGATTCCATCTGCCCGGATGCACAGCTCCTGCCTCTTCTCACCTGGGGGCGAAGGACAGCTGAACCAGCTTCTTTGGTTGCAGGGCTGCAGCAGTCTGAGTATTTTTCAGCTTTATTTCCCTGAACTCCTTTGAGTCAGCCTTGTGTAGGTCACATGAATGCCTGTGTCCTCTTTATGCCATCACACCAAGACTGTCCTCGTTTTTGAGGGGGTTGAAAGAACAGAAACCACCAAAATAGCATTCTGCCAGAGGTGCTGCTTGTGCATACTTGAGCTTTCTGAGATAGGATGGTTGCATCCTTTGTAAGTTCATGGTACGATCCGACATCAGCAGTAATAGCAAGCAGGAAAACAATCACAGGCCCTTTGAGTCATTCAGACTACAAAAGTCACATTTCTCTCTTGCTATATATTTGCATATATGTGTATCTTGGTATACAAGGATTTATGTGCACCTGCCTAGGTATCATACATAGTATATGTGTCTATATATGTATGTACAAAATGCAGGCTTCTTAATTCACAAATTAAGTAAATGGAAAAGTATAATATTCGTTACCATATCTGTCTTTAGTAGATGGGAAATACTGAAATGAATACCACAGAATCTGTGACTGATGAAGCATTATTAGTTTCAGTGACCTAACAGAAGATATAAATTTCATGGATCAAATGTAATTATGAAAACCTGAAAAGGAAGAAAAATAGCAGAAATGTGGGAGGAATCAAGCTCAGAGAACCATGTTCAGTTTGGATTGATTAGATTCTCTCAGGACAGATTGAATTCAAAAAATAAAAAGTCTTATTTATGAGCTGCCAGTAAACAAAAAGAATATAATTGCATTCAAATAGATTACTCATGTTATCCTGCATTACATTTTTTTCTCTTCCTGCGAATTGTTTTCTTTAAGCAATCATTTGCAACTCAGATTACTTTAAAAATGTTCATGGCCCTCTCAATAACTTTGGAAGGTTTTTCTGATAAAGACACTATTGAGCTCTAAAACAATTTAAATAAGCATTTGTGGGTGTGTAAACTTATTTAACCTCTCATTTATTAGTTATAAGTGATTAGTATTATTTATTTGACTTTCTAACTGAAAGCCCATTCTGATTGTAAGCAATAAGACAATGCAATGTAGAAATCACTTTTATATTTACTTTTAGATTATACTGACTTCAGTAGTCTAGACAACACAGAAAAACCTGTTCCTTAAAATGCATTTACATGGAAATTTAACTGTTCTATTAACATTTCTTGTATGCTCTAGAACTAGTAACCTGCACAGAAAAAATTCTGAAGCCTCAGATGAGTAAAATTTGTGGATTTTATGCATTTATATATATTTTTAGTGCAGGATTTTTTTTGTGCAACTGGAAGAGGAAAATTCAACGTTCTTCTTTTACAATAATCCTTATGTCATATTGAAAATTATTAAAATATTATTTTAGCATTTACAGTAGACACTTCAACTGTTCAAAATTCTACATTTTTAGCCAGTGATTTCTCTTTCCCTAACAGCTTGAATTCTCTTGTGACTGGGACAGCAGACTAATGCACTTGCTCAGTACCTTCAGATATTTTATGCATTATAAATTTTGGCCTCAAATTCTTTGTTCTAAGTTCAAGCTGATGTCACTTTGGAAGAAAGAATGGCAACTTGAATGTGAAATTTGCAATACAGCCTCAATATTAAACCTCCTGGACTCCAACAGTGAAGACAAGCTGGCATTTCTACCACATTCTATTCAAGAGTACAGAAACAGTTGCACTGAGCTACTGATATCATTTAAAAGGCTTTATTATTGGCTGATTATGCTCTGGGACACGTAATAGGAAAACATTTTTTAAAGAGTTCTAATAAGCAACTGCCTATTGGGAATTAGGTATTAAGCAGTACAGTCATTTCCCTTAAATTGAAGTACACATTCTGTAGCCTCTAAGAAGCAAAAGAAAATATTATGTTACCATTTAAAAAATGTATGTTTGCCTGTCAGAAATTTTCCATGTGATAATGAAAGATGAATCTAACAATTGAAAAAATAAGTTTGACTTTTTTGTTTGTTTGTTTGCAATCACCGTCAGCATGGATTGAAATATATCTGAATTTTGCTCTTGGAGAATTAATAAAAATACAGATCAAGCTTTTTAGTTACATATAATGTTCTACTTTGTGAAATTAAGGGCAAAGTGAATCATGACCACGTCATGGACATATCTCATCAGGATTCAACAGCAGTACAAGGTTAGGTAAGGAAAAGCAGTGACTGAAACACTGATGTGCTTGTAACATATTGAGATTTCTCTCTAAGCCTCACTTACAGAGCTTCTTTGCCTTCATTTTTAACATTTCAAAAGCTAATTTGGATATGATTTTTCCTAAGCAATCGGCAAGAATGATCTACAGTTGAGTGCTGTAGCAAAACTAGATAGTGGGAAGTGTTTGTCAAAGGCATACCTGTCCAGCTCTTGCATTTTCACAGACAAAAGTGTCATAGAATACAGCAAACTGTGGGGCATTGTCATTAACATCCAAAATTCTTACATAGACAGGAACACGAGTAGTATCTTTGGGGTTATCTGGCAGCAGAAGAGAGAAGAAACATGAGATTATTTTCTTATTTAGAGTTTTCTCTTTTCTTCCAAATTTCATGAGCAATACACATGCAAGATGACGTTTGAATCTGGTCAATATTTAGTGTACAAACCAGTAACAAGTCAGACTCAGGACTTCTGAAAAATAAGGAAATTGTGTAGAGTTAAAAAAGAAAAAAGCATTGGGATCTAATGAGCAATTAAGTTTTTAATGAAGACAGGGGGCTGCAAATGTAAATAATATTAAAATTCAAATATTATGTATGAATATTATTCAATATTCAAATATTATGTATGAAAAGTATGCCCACTACTACAATGACAAATTTGATCACTTGGCGGGCTCAAAGTTTTGTAAGGTTTTGATCTTTAATTTTAAAATTCTTTGTGGTCTAGTTTGTTTTACAAAGAAAAGACATCACTGACTGTACATTGTGTTAGTTTTGGCTGGGATAGAGTTAATTCAGTCAATGACATGCATACATATTCTGAAAAACTTTCAAGTCTGATTTTCCTCTCTTGCTGCTCAAAGAAATTCAAACAAAACAAATGAAAGTACCCCTCCAAAAATTTGGTAAAGAATGCATTAGAATAAGATTCTTTTATGTTTAAATTGCCTTTAAAAACTATGAGTGCAGATATTCAGACCTTACGTTCAGAAACAAGAATAACCTCCCCCTCGCCAAATGCCTAGATCCTACTATTACTTAGAGTGCTCTTTTGTTAGCATAGGTTAATTCAAGAATACAAATGTCCCTGTTCCCACTTACTGATCCTGCTGTCATATCAAAAATATTAAATAATTAAAAATATTAAATAATGGGTGTAAAAAAGTGCAGCTGTTTCTTGGAATTCTTTGTGGTAGCTAAGCACTACCTGATTTTTCGATATTAATGGAATTGGATAAGTAACAACAGTAACAGATTGTTCCAAATTACCGACTTTCTCCCTTGTCTTCTGCTTCAAATAAAACAAAAGACATTTAGGAACAGCTGTAATTACATTGGCTTGTTATCAGTAACACCTTTGCTAAAGACTGTGATGTGAAACTTTTTTGTTATCCTGAATTATTTAAATTTCCAGGTTTAGGACACAGTTTTTCATAGTCTTCTGTATATTTGTACTAACTTTGCAAATTAGTTCTAACACGGCTTTCACATTCTGTCATGCTTCAGAGGTAACATCTTAAAATATTTAAAGATCTAAATCTCCCTCTTCACTTCTTTCTCCAAAATAAACATATCTCTGTGGAGAATGCTAGTTACTCCAGATATGTCCACAATGTAAATTTGCTCTAAGTTTCCTGACAAGGAGGTAAGTTTAGCACAAAGATCTAGTCATACAAGGATGCTAAGTTTCATCAGTATATAAATCTGAAAATAATTTGTACAACATCAGACAGCACTCTGGTGACAAACTGAGGACAAAGCAACACAAGAAAAAAAAAGGGGGTTGGAAAAAACAACCTACAGGTTCTTTAGGGTTTTTGTTTCTTTCCTTTTTTTTTTTTTTTAAACACAATGTTTAATTGGAAGGACACAATGCTCCATTTAGTGTAGCTCCTGCCAGCTATGTTTCACTGCTGATCAGTATTTTTTTCATTTTTTTTTCTTTTTTGACTGATACAGAATTAGACCTAAAGTAATTATTGACTTTGAGAGGAAGATATTCTTAGTTGCTGATTTCAAAGATCAGACCTTTGTCCCTTAGAAAATTTTCTGTCCATTGATTAAAGTTATTCTCAATAATGTAGTGGGTTTAGGAGGATATCCGCTCTTCTCTTTATATTCTTAACATGAAAATAAATACAGAGAGATGTTTTAAATGGTCCAAGAAAAGCTACAGCTTCAGGATCAAACTGAATTGTACTTATAAGATATATTGATTCTAAGAGCTGTAGGTGTAGATACCATAGGAAGAGAAAATGAAAGTATTTCTAATGAAATGAAGAAAATAATAGAGACAAAAATATAGATTATTACACTAAAGTGGGCTATTTTAACAGCAAAATCATGTTATTGTCCAAGAAAAGGAATAAAAAGAATTATTCCAGTCATTATTTAATTGGCTAACATTTCAGAAGTAACTTGGACATTAAAGGTCAGTGATGGAGGTACATGAGGAAAAGAGCAATGAGGAGACAGCTGCTGTTAGCTACCCCACAATTCACTTTTCCAGAACATCTAGTAGAAAGGGGCAGGGGGAAAATGAAAGAGGGGTGTTTTCATCATGAAGTTGCAGCTGTAACTTTACAGGCTAAGGAAAACTGAAAGGAAAAATAAAAACCAAATTAGCTTACTAATCTCAGCTGCTATAACACTAAGATTGTGCCATTGCGATATCTCACGGTCAAGTGGCTTAGAGGTATAGATGGAGCCATTTCCAGAGTGAATGTTAAATATCCTGTCAAGGTCAGTGTGACGATCCAGAGAAAACCTAAATATGATAACAAAATGTAAAACATCATCAAAATTATAGAAAGTCAAAGAAAACATATGTTTCACAAGTCAGTACAGGTTTAATGTTCTACCTTACAAAGGTTAGTTTTCCAAAGACATATATTTAGTTTCTATAAATGCTTCTGAAAATTCTGAAGGTTAGCTCCATAGAATAAGGAATTAAAATTTGAATTTTGAAAATGTGATACAATAGTGTAATATTTGATAATTGGAGCTTTTACAAGAATATAGGAGAATTATTTTTAAAAATCAGAATTTCAATATATTAATTAAAGAATTAATTTAATCATGAAAGGAAAATGGTCTTTTATGTACTGTTTCTTCAGACTGAGACTGACAGCTAATTTACAAGCTGTTCAAAAGTATTGCTATAAGCTCAGCTTCTACTATTTAGCATGTATTAATTCACTAGAGATCAAGATAATAAAAAGAAACTAATATATACAATGAAAAATAGAAAAACTAATATATGTAAAATGAAACTAATATATATAATATAAATAATATAAATATAATATATAAATAATGTATAAA
>VWZU01013814.1:1236203-1280431 GCA_013397095.1 Sterrhoptilus dennistouni | reverse complement strand
AAATAATGTATAAAAATAAGTCCACATGCAGAACTCTCACTTTCATGCACAGATGTTAAAGGACCTTCTATATTTCTGTAGCTGCTATACTTCTGGCAGGCAAGATGTCCATGAACATGATATGGTGGTGTCAAACTAGTATCAGAAATGTTCTCTTTCCTCCATTTGTTTTTAATATTTCACATTGCCTTCAAATTAGAATGGAACCTATCACGTGGAATTAAATGTAGGATTTTGCCAAATATAGAATGATTATCAAAATATGTGTCAGAATTGGGCCAAATTTTTAAAAAAAGTTATATAGTACACTCGTATAGTACAATAGAAACAAATGTTTATGTTTCTATGAAAATTTATGAGTGATCTAAACAGTTCATCAAGTGCATTTGGTTTCACTTATAATACTTAACTAAATTGACCAAAATAAAATATTGCTGTTAGATGAAAATAATATTGATACGGTTTTGGTGGCTGTTGTTTGCTCACTCCATCACACACAATTACAGTAAATATAAAAGAGAAACAAATAAAGCCCCAACGAATAAGTCAACACCAAAATGAATATAAAAACAACAAAAAAAAGGAAATTAGAACAGCCAATGAAAACTTCTGATGGTGCAATAAAGACTTACTCAAATGTGGGTTTTTTACTATTAGCTAAATCTAATAACTCTCAACTAGAATAAAAAAACCCCTGCTATTTTCTAGAGAAATTATATTTGAGGCTACTGGGCTTATATGATAAGCATTTCATTTTACTTCATACATGACGTTAGTTTTATTGAAGACTAAAAATTGTTTCATCAGCACTCTAAAAGCTTTTCACAGTGTGAAGCAAGAAGCAATCCTGACGGACCTACTTGAAATCAAGTTTTCTATGAATTGAGGCACTGGAAAATATTTTGTGTGTCTCTTGTGTGCAAGTAAATTGCTGTTGCCTGACATGTTTGTTGGTTTACAGATAGCACCATTCTCAATTCTGTCTATCTCTGGGACACTAATAAGTAATAAAACCCCTCCACCTCTATGTGAAATTAATGTTCCATTACTATTTATCTTAATTTCTTTAGCAAATAATATGTTTGCAGACACTGAAGTATTACCTTATTGGACTTGAGGCAGAATCAGGATCCCGTGCCATTACCGTTCCTATTATTGTCCCCAACTCAATATCTTCATGCACCTCAAAAAGGTAAGAAGACCTGCTGAAAACAGGAGGTTCATCTACATCTTCTACAGAGATTTTCACAATAGTTGTGTCTTTGAAAGGCCCAAGGTAATAGAAACGGGGATCCACATGCGTATTTTCAGCTTCTACTTTCAAAGTATAAAGTCGTCTTGTCTCGTAGTCCAGTGGCTAAAAATGAAAATTGTGATAAATTTTATTAAATTAGATTTACATATTGACAGATGTTGACCTATGTACAGAATGAAAACAGAAGAGGGCTCAAGCCTTATCAGATCCTGTGGGAATACCAACATAAATCAATATTTTCTCCACCACAGGAGTCACTTTGTCTAATAAGAGATTACCATTGTTTTTAGATGAAGTATCTTTTCCTAAATATTAATTATCTCAGCATGAATGATAAAAAAGATTTTCAGTGCAAATTAACCAGTTATTCAGGAAATTTTGCAACAAGAATATAGATTTGAAACAATTATATTACCATTTAAAATGCTTGAGATACTGACTGGAAATACAAACATTCCAGAACAAGGTATTCAACACTAGTATTTCATAGGAAATTCTGTAAACTCCTGGCTAATCAAAATGACCAGAGTATTCTTATTGTCAAGCCTATATAGCTGGCCTTAAATATCAGGAATATTTTGGGTGTCTTTTGAGGAAGGTGTCTGTATCTAGAGAAACAGTAGGGTTTAATAGTGTTCCTTTTCATTTAATTTAATGAATCCAACATCAGAGGGTTGTTTTTTGTTTTTTTTTAAATATATTTGACATTTTTGTCAGCAGTTCCTTTTTAAAATGGAAGGAGGAACAGTTCACAGTTATAATTAGAAATCATTTTGGATTGAAAAGAATTCTATTCCCTCAAATTTTTCTTGCTGTCATAGATGAAAAGTGTTAGCTAATTAATGATTCTAAGGAAATGAGCAAGCTGAAAATCTACCTTTTTGACACAAAGAAGACTTTATTAACTCCCACAGATTCTCAGAGAGATATAGAACTGGTGGTTTTCATTCATCAAAATGGGTGGTTGATGACTTATTTTTTTCTGCCTAGCTGCTTTTAAATACTAATTAATGTTCATTAAAGATGCCAAAGTGACATGTTAGATATTTAAATACACTTTTCAAAAGCAGAAAGATGCAGTCCAGTGAAAGAATGAGTTTTCCCACTGCCCCAGACTTGTTTTAAAAAAGTAGTCAGAGCAGATGGGAAAGTATTTATGAATACAATTTAGAAAAGCAACTATTTAACCTGGATCTGAGGCTACTGCTGTGTCTGTAAAGTGTATCATTCAGATGTTAAGGGACACTGGCTTCAATCCTAAAAACAAAGAAGACATGCTAGTCCTGTTTTATTCTAATTTACTTAATGTGGCAGAATGTGCACCATGAATATGTAAACTTGCTACTATAATATTCACATCCAATTTGGACATCTTGTCCATCTGCAGTGCAAAACATGGATTTGAAACTTGTGGATTATACAGGCATTCCAGTACACCAACAGAAATGAACAAAACTCTTACCCAAATATATGAAATTGTGGAAAATCAATTGTTTTGTCTGTGAGAAATTGTATGGAAAAATTTGTACAGAGAATGTTCTTTTACAGCACATAATAAATTCAGACTTAATAACTTACAGGCTTTGTGAAGGAACACAAGCTATTTGTAGTTATTCACCACTGAAAACAGAAATTACAATCAAAATGGATAAATAATAATAATAAAAAGAGACTATTTTAATGAATCAATGAACTTAGCATTCTCATCTTCTTCCTTGCTTGTTAGTGCTGTTGTCTGTGGTATTGAATAAACTACTTATTCATGACTGAGAAAGCATCCTGAAAAATGCAAATTCTGTCAGACTGTTAATGACAAAATCAGAAGATCTTATTCATTAGTATTTACTGACACGTTTGGAACTGCTGTATTGTAATTAAGTAAATTTCTTATGCATGATTCATCTACTAGACTTTTTTTCAAAATGCTATTGATTTAATATAATAGTCTGTGTGAAAATCTGAAGCAAGCAAGAAAAGAGCATCTCAAGAGAAGCCTTCACAAACTAGGACAAAGAAAAATATAACATCTCCACATTTGGGTTTTTTTCTTCACTTTTGCCCAGATAAACAACTACACTGACTATGAACACAAAAAACCCAAAAATTAAAAAGGAACGCTCTTTGCAGAACTTCTTTCTTCCTTGGTTGCCATTATCAAGAGATGCGGAGGTATCTTTTATATCATTGTTTATTTCATTATTCTGGCTTAAGGACATTTGTTTGGAAAGCTAATATAAACAGTGCTTTATGTTAAAAATGATGTCTGAACTCTTTGGAGCTCATCTCAAAGTCCCAAAGACAAGGACCAAAGGACTCTTGGAAGGGAAGTTTTTGAGGAGTAAGAGAGTTCCATTTCTACTTGGGAGATCTTAGACTTAGAAGACAAGTATCTGACAATGTGCTCTGACAATGCAAGACAGAGGGCAGAACTAAATCTAGCTCTGGAACAGGAACACCTTCATTACGTACACATTGCTCATGTGGCAGCCCTCTCATACACTGGGAACAGAAACAAAACCATATAGCTTGCAACTCATGTCTGTGCTCTGGCATACATATCTCATCTCACCCAAGTAGATGAGAATGTCACAAGGAAGGAAAATCTGTGTCTCACATTAGTCAGTGAGCTGATGATTGCTTGCTGGAGAAAACAGGCAACAGAAATGCCTGAGAAGTCTGCATTTGAAATCACAGAGAAAATTAGTGCTAACACGTTGGGGCTGGTGCACTTTTTGATACTTTGCTGGTAATAATGCTTTAAACCTATGCTGCATCTTAGATATGGTCACCACCTTTTATTTCCAGTTCATCTCAAAAGGAAATGGTACCTTTCAGTCACACTGATGGGGGATGCTCGCAAATGTTAAGCAGTTAGAGCATGTGTAATCACACGATGTGAGCAATGAACGTTTGTGGCATAACATTGACATCAAAATCATTTAGTGAATGCTGTAAATAGACACCTTTCGCACAGTGATGATGCCTTCCTGCGTGTCCTTCTGTGTCACAATATCAAACATATCGGTCCCATCGCCATCTATAATCCTGTACTCTACTTCTGCGTTTTTTCCAGTGTCCGCATCTGTGGCCTTAACGCTGCCAATGGCTGTCCCAACTGGGGAGGACTCAGGAATGCGGAGATGGATGGTACCTGTCAAAGAGACAAAGAGCCATTCAGGACCCCCGCAAGCATGAAGTAACATCCATGAAGTAACACTGTGTGACACAATAGCTGATAACATAATTTTGTGTACTTTTTATTCTAGAGAGCTTGCCATTTAATACTGAGACAATGGACAAAATACAAGCAGAGAACTATCCAGAGGAAAGCTTTGTATAGAAGACTGAAAACCGAATTCTAGAAAAAAAATCCATGGAAAAGTAGGGTTGAGAAAGATGTTTATTCTATCTCAGAGAAAGATCAACTATATCTGCACTCTTTTTGCCTTTCTTTTAATTTTCTTGTCCTTGTTTTTCTTTCATTCCTGAAATATCATCTGCTTTATGTTCTTGCCAGGTTTCACTCTTCTTTTTTGCCCCTTAATATCTAAGGGCAATCTTTGAGATATATTTTATCATGGAAGCAATAACAAGAATTGAATTCCTTGATTTTGCTGGCCAGTTCTATGCAACAGACTGACACTTCAGCTTTCAAAATAAGATAGTAAGATATCATATTAAATAAATTTGAGTAACATATTAATGCAGGGGAGGTGTTTTAAAAATCTACAAGCAGGAATTGTGTCTATAATAATTGTGCTTATACTTTTTTAAAGCAGTTAATTCACACTTAAATAGGCTTATGAATATTGCAATTCTTGATTTGTACCATTTTTCTTATCTCAGTTATATCCCTTTATGGTAGTGTCATATAGCTGATAAAATACATAGGAATAAAACTGTCATCATTCAGACATGCTGCAGTAAATTGAAATAAGTATCTTACCATTTATTTCAGCATTCTATGACCTAGCCTTAGTGTGAAAACTGTAAATAAGGGTGGAGAGACTTGATCCCATCTGTTGGAACGTATGCTAAAAAATACGTGGGGTACATAATGCTCTATGAAGAATTCTCAGAAAAAATATTTTTAAATAAATGCATCTACAGTTGTCATTCCAAAGATGAAAGTGAATTCATCAAATTTATCTTGGAAAACATTTTCTTCTATAGCCTTAGTTAAGTTTTCCAAGACTTTCTGTTCTACTTAGAGACTACCTAAATTAAAGGGGTTAGAAGTATGCTTGAAATAATACAAAAGTAGAAATGGTAAAGGGCAGCAACCACAACAGTAAAAAGTTGAACAGGCTACACAAAAAACAACACATACATACAGTGCCACAAATAAGTTGTACAGGAAATCCATTAAGGGAGTTTTAGTTTTGTGCAATCAAGAAGAATCATGGGGAGAGACTGGCAAGGCTGTATGGGAAGGTCGCTGGCAACATGATTTTATCATAGCTCAGGAAAGCATGAGTCATTTGAGGATTATTGGTGTATTACAAGCAAGCTACAGAGTGACACTCACTACAAAAAAAGCCCCTATTATTTTCTGGGTCATTTAAGATTTCTTTCTGCTTCTACAGAGTTATTTTTTTCTGTTCTGTTCTGTTATTATGTTCCTATTTGACAAACTGAAAAAAAAAACCCAACACAAAAATTAAAAAATAAATGCATTCACGTTTAGTTTGCAATTAAATGTTGAAGGAAAAAATCTTAAAATATTTAAATTTAATTTCTTCAACATATTTTAATATGAAACTTACATATAGCAGCAGAATGAATTCTTTATGGCCAGGTACACCCCACATTCCATTTATATGTATTTACTTTTGCTCAATCACATTTTGATGTTCAACTGAGTACTTTATCCTGCATTTTCTCTAACATTTTCATTACCTTTCTCTAATATCTAAACCTGTATACTTCAGCAGTAGAGAATATCTCTGTAATCACCTAATGGTTAAAAAAAAAGCAAAAGAAAATTAGCCCAGTTTAGTACTTAAGCAGTACTATAGGAGACCATGGTGAAAAACTGCTTTTTTCAATCCCCAATTAATATTTCTATGATATAATTATTTGTGTCAACTACTCCTCACATTTTTTATCTTCAGTGTTTAAAACTACATCCCTAAGCTATGCCTTGTGGACACTACTTTGACTCCCAGTGCAATACCCCAGTCATTATTTCAGTCTACAAAGTGGTAAGAGCTCATATCATGAATGCTAATAAGATAGTGGAAACTGAGAGGGAAAATAACCAGGAGCTTATAATCTAAAAGATAATTTTTAATCTTATTTCTAAAAATCTCCACCATAGTATGAGACACTTCGTTTTATTATTTTTGTCACTGAAGATATGTAATGCATTGACTAAGTATGGGATGCAGTGCAGCTTTAGACACTGTATAAGACTACAAAGTACACCAAAGTAGAATCATCCTTGCAAAACTCTGCTGTCAATCTTATTTCTTGCTTCTCAAGGAAAGTAGTTTACTCTTTGCATTTACTCCAGTGAATGATGTCCTTTCATTTGTCTGTCAGGAAAAGAAATGGGAGGATCAAGGAAAAGAATACTTTTCCATATACTAAGGAGAGCAGAAATCAGCTTGAGGATTGAAATCTACACATTTGGGATTGAAAATAATTCAGTCAGTCATAAAGAATGAAAAACCAATCTTATTTTTCCATTTACCCTTCTTTCCATTCACTCTTGTATAGGCTTATAATGTAAAGGTAAATATTATAAAGTAGTACAGGCTACAGTCTCACAGGAGACATGGTCTGCTGTAATTCAGGTGTACTGAGTTTCATTCAGACTCAGGCTCCTAAGTCCATAAATTGCATTTTCCATTTATCACTGATCAACACTATCTTCTTACTTTTGAGAACACTTGAAAATATTATAGTTGAAACAGTGATCCAATGTCTGAGGTCTTTGAAGACTTTCTGTAGCATCTTGAAAAAGTTTTCAATTTCATCACCACTGTTTTCTTTGAGATTTTTAGTATATTTTAAAGAAGAGAAAAATATTCTGAAGAATCCTTGCTTCATAACATGAACAACAGAGGAAGTAGGGATTCTTTTATATATATCTATGTATTTATTTTTTTAAGAAAGTATGATACAATGTATTATGTCGAATTTTCCACAATTTTAATGTGAGTTTCTTGTGGGAGACATTTAAGCTGATATTAAACATTTTGTTGAAACATATAGCTATAATATGCTGAGTCCTGTGGAAACATAATGGGCATTCTAATATTTAGCCTGGTAATTTATAGATCTGAATATTATTGTTTCATTAACCTAATCCATCTGGATTTTTCTTTTAATGGAATAGAAGAAAAATAATTTAGCTTAATCAGTTTTAATTCCAGCAGTCTCATTGAACTCTGTTAAAATAATGAATCATTATAATATCTATTTCCATTTTGAGATTAAATATTATTTTTTTAAACAGTCAATAGCTATTTTTACTTTCATATATCAAGTAAAATGTGTCATTTTATAAATGTTTTAGTTTTCATCTGCAACGAAACATGCATTTATATCTAACAAAGAAATTGGCAGAGAGAAAGTAGAGAGAAAAATCAAACAACAATAAAAGCCCATGAGAGGAAAATTAAATTTCTTTAAAACAAATGACACATCTGATTTAAACTGACAGTAAAGAAAAATGCAGAGATGCTAATTCAAATCCTTCACTTTCTCAAGTATTTTGTTGGACTCCTAGATAAATCATGTTAAAATGGTCTAGAAAGTTGATTACATCATTCTAACTTCTGATTTAACACACTGTTTAAGAAACAAGAAAAAAGAGAAAAAGAAAAGTATAAACATGCACTTTTGAAGCATCTACATTGTCTTAAGTTTAACTGTTATTATTTTTTTTTCTGTAAGGCTTTGAACATGACACCTCTTTGAATAGTCTTTTTCAGTGTGTCCAGAGAGGAGTAATACAGTACTCCTCTCCTACACAACAATGGAAATACCATAATATTCTGTATACAAATGGAAACAACAAAAATAATCAATAAAATATTTGTGGAAAAATGAAGAAAATAAAATGATAAATTCTGTTCAGAATATGACCTTTGTGGAATTGCACAAATTCTGCTTACTCAATTTTGCATCACATTTTTTAATTTCAACTGTGTGTACAAAATGACGTGCTGATAAACACCTTAGCTAAACACATATATATTAACTGCAATATTAAATTGAACATAATTATGTACTCCAGTTGTGCCATAAAGAGCATAATTTGAAGCTGATTCTGTTATTTTGATCAAGAAGAGTGCATCAGTAACTACTGGATTGAGTAGAATTATGCAGAGTGTCTAAAATGTGTGGTGAGGATACTCTAAATCCTCTACGTATTAAGTAAATCTAAATCATCCTGCAAATATTGCAACTTCAATTTATGCAAATGGCTTCAAATGTATTTAAAATCCTTAACTGTTACAAGTTCAATGTTACATAGTTTAATATATCCATATTAGAGGGAGACCAAGAAAATTTTTACATTTTTGTTTAAAGACACAAAGTCTTGACAGCTGTATTATCGAAAGGCAAAAAAGCATTATAAAAACCTTCACTGAAGCTGTAAAAAACCCTAAAACAGTTAAATATAATTTACTTTAATTTGGGAAATTTTCTATGTTGTTTTGTAGCTCTATAGCAGAAAAAGTACAAATCTGTCTGATTCCCTTTGAGTAATTTCTTTTCCACATTCTTCATGATTAAATATTTAAGCAGATACTTCAATTTAAACATTTCTGCATATCTAGAATTACAACATGTTTCATTCTCCAGTGGGAGAGCATGTAGGATTTAACCAATAGGTAAGGAAAGCAAAAACATTGCTCTAATGCTCTTACAAGCCCACCTACTACTGCTCCCCATATTACTGGGAGGAATTCCAGGTTTACTGCAGTTATATTTGATCATGTAACTGTTTTCTAACAAAAAGAAAGCTGCAACATTTAATATACTGCTTTAATAATAATAATGATAATCAGCACATAAGCCTTTTGTTTATGTGTGCCCCCTAATCTAGATTTACTCTAAATTAAACCAGATGGTGATTGCTTAACTCTTACAGCACAAGTCAACTATTAAATGCAGCTTACTCTGGGGGAAGCGAGGTGGATTGTCGTTGACATCAGTCAGTGTGATGTTCACGGTGGTGGTTCCTGATAGTCCTCCCATCTGGCCTCCCATGTCTTTAGCCTGGATCACCACTTGGTACTGCTCCCTGTTTTCTCTGTTCATGTTTGGCAGTGCAGTCCTGATGATGCCTAAAAGAAATAAATTGGAAAACAAAATTGCTAAAAATGTGTTTGTTGCTTATGTGCAGCAATCATCTGCATTTTTTAATATTAGTCTTGAAATGAATCTCTAAAATATTTATTTAATGTTTCAAAGTACAAATTTCTGTCTATAACTTCTATTGTAGGCTTATAGTATTTAGCACAGGCTGTCTTGGTTGAATACTTGTTCTACATCACAGGTCCTTTTCCAGTTTCATGCTAAAGATGATTCAAGACATTTATGCACAAGGTTTAGGAGAAAGAACACTTTTCATTAATCCAAGTAGAATCATTAGGAAAAAAAGAACAATATTTCCTAAGAAAAAAACCTTTTATTCTTGCCTTTATCAGAAATGTTATTTAAATCTTAAGCTATAAATAGTACCACTTTAAAATTACTTATACTTCATAATTTCAGATGTCTTGAGTTTTTATATGTATTATAAATGGTATAAATCATGAGAAAAAAGCAAGAAATGCTCTTTCATTTCAGATTGTTTTTAATTAAAAATTTTTAAATGATTTAAGGTCTTTTAAATGAAAGAAAAAGTTTAAAGTTTATGGTAAATGAAAATAATAAAAATTTTCATGACCTGTTTCTGGTTCCACAGAGAAATATGGCTGCCCTTGAAGTATGCTGTAAATTATTCTGGCACTGTTTCCATATGAAGGGTCATCAGCATCCGTTGCTGTAACTTGGACCACAGAAGTACCTGAAACATCCAAAGCCAATTTAGTTGCAGATGACACTATGTGAAGGTCTCAGAGCATCAATTTCTATTCCAACAGACACCAAAGAAAATTTCAGCAAATTTCAATTGGATTTTCCAAATATATTTGTGATCTTAGAGTCAACATTAGGTACATTCTTCCTTATTTCGGGTCTCCTTCTACATAAATTGAAAATAAACTTCCGTAATCCCACAAGTGTGATTAAGATTTAATTAGAAAATGTAAACAATAGCTATGTCTGAGCTAGCTACAATAATTTTGTGCATTCACATTCTGTGCAGAAGACATTTGCTTTTATTGCAATAAATACTTGCTTTCCATTGCCTATAATGGATTTGAGGTGTTTTGTGGTTTATTTTTTATTTTATTATTTTTTTGTTTTGTTTTGTTTTGTTTTTTCTTTCGTTAAATGATATCAGGATGATATGAAATTACACATACAGGAACATGACAGAAAAAGATGACTAAACAGGTCATTGGAACTTTAGAAAAACAAGTTGTCAGTTTTCCCTGCTAGTTGTTATTGTAGATAGATACTACCAGAAAAAACATTGTCATACAAGCTTTGAAATCTGCTGATTATTTAGATTACAGAAAATTTCCTAATCTTAAAGACCTTCTCTAAATTTTAGCAGAATATACCAGACCTTCAAAGCACAAAATGTTTGCTATTACCACTGACAGTTTTTCTTCGATCAAAATATTTTTTACATCCTGTTCAACTCTTTCATCACAGAAATAAAGTATGGACAAGGATCCCCCCTACTGTCCATCCATAAAGTGCAGATACTATTTTAAGTATATACGAAAGAATTGAAGAAAAAAAAAAAAAAAGAAAAGCAATCATCATATGCACATGACTGGGTAGCCATGGGCTAATCTGAAGATCAGAAGACTTCAAAACTTGTTTCTCCTTTTCTCCCAATTCTTTCAAAATTCTTTTCCTTCTTTTCCCCACCAAATACTGCCAAATATGAAAAAAAGCATCTGTATATCCAAGACCTTGGCACAACTATTTACTCCCTTGCATTGTCTGTCTACACTACATATTTATTCTAACATGCATAGAAAAACAGATAAAAGTAAATGCTATTTCTCCATTTATTTGGGATTTCATTACATGACAACAAATCTGCTTTTTACAAGTAATTTTTTCAATCATAGCACCAATATCAAGGCAATGAGCATTTACCTAACTGTTGAAACAGAGATGAATTCACAGGAATGTTCAGTTTTCAATTGCTAGAGAATAGAAATACTTGTTTCACTGAGTCCCTAAAACTCTCAACTCATAAAGAAGGCAAAACAGCATATTGCTGGTTATGTTATTCTATAATAAAATAGAGTGAATCACAAATTAACAGAGGAGAGACCCAAACAAAAAATAAAATCTTAAAAGATACAAGTTGCTACACAAGCATAAAGAAAATAAGATAAAATAGCTTTCTGTTGTATTAAGGATTGCTTTAGTAACCATCTATGAATATGGAAACATCTAGAATATGGCTGAATCTGAAAATTTGAACTTTTTTTAAAAAATAAGAATGTGGAGATGATTGGTCTTTTCTAAAAGTTTGTCTCTTTATGATTCACACATGTCTCATGTCTTCAGCAACACTGAACTCCATGTGTAGATAGTATATATGCCTATATAACTATTCTGTAAAAAGGTGACTAGGCCTTTCTGTTTAATATATTAAAGTTCTGAAAAGTGTTGTCTTGATTCTGAAATGCACTTTTGGACCATCCTACTACAGAGAAACTGCATGGCTAGAATGTGTAGTTTTCCCTAAAGAACACTTTCTCTGAAATAGCAGTTATGTAAAAGAAGGATAAGACAAATCATGTTCAGCAACTGAAGTGCTGCAAGTTAAAAATAATAAAAAAAAAGGCAAAAAACCCCTCAAAAACCTCAGTAAACTGACCAACATGGAATTGTACAAAAAATGTTTACAATTCCTCCATTTCATATGCATGAAAACAGAGAACAGCCATAGTCAATACATCTGCTACAACAGATGTATTGATGTATTAATCAGAAATGATGCATTAATCAGAAAATTTTTACATTGTAAATCCATGAAAGTAACTATATGTAACTGATTAATTTCTTTCTTTTTAGTTTTCACATTTTCTTCCTTTTTGAAGCTAGATGCATCCACTAATAGGTCGATTGTACGAGACTTTTATTTCATTTTAGTTTAAAAATATATGAAGAATCAACTTTGAATAATAATTTGGAAGGAAACTGAATAACACGTTTAGTAACTTTAAAATTTATTAAGGCAATTCCATTTTAAATATAATAGTGTGTGTCTAACAGTTACTGCTTTCTTATTTGAGCGTCATAATGAATAGATATTAATTAATACTATTTCAGTGCACATGCATAGGAAACAGAGCAAATTATGTCATCTATGCTTCTCTTCAGCTGGAATGAACATGGCTGTATATATACACCCCCAAAAAACTATCAGAAACCTCTGAAAATTGTAGATTTTTCCTTTATTAATTGTAGATGTTCCCTTTAAAGTCTGTGGAAAGAGACTTGTGCCCCTTAATTTCATCACTATCACACAGTGCAATTGATGGGTTATGATCAGGACAATGTACACTCCATTACCCAAATGCAGTAAGGGTGAACTTTACTTTTTAATGTTACCTCAGTTCTTTGACTTATGGGTCAGGTGCCTGGCAGGAGAAGTGCAAGGGCACTGCTACACTCCCAAGTGCCATTCAGGATGCAGAACTTCCCTTTGATCTCAGCCCTTGCCATGGGAGGAAAAGAGATGTGCTCTCTAGGCTTCCACAGGGGGATCAGCAATTTCTACTTAAAACCTGACAGAAGCCACGTGAAGGAGTGAACAGGACTAGTGCTATCATTGTATCAGTTACATTGTGCACATCAGCTGTCAAACCACCAGCTGGTTTTGCTTTGCTTCTGTATACTGAAGACCACTGATGCTCAATTAAAAAAAAATCTATTGTTTGCTTGAAACCTGGACCAGAAATCCAAAGGCATTGAAGGTGATCAGTTGTGCCAGGGCTTAAAAGCTACAGTATTGGGATCACTTAGTGATCATCACTTGGTCAAGGTCTTGCTCTGTGTTTTACATAGTTGGATGTTGCTTCTAATGAAGTTGGTCTTTGACCTTCAGAATTTAAAACCTAATCTGAAATTTAAAAGGTCGCATAAAGGGGATAGTGATAACATACTGGAGAGACGGAGATGGACGTTTTACAAGGGCATGTAGTGATAGGACAAGAGGGAATAGCTTCAAACTGAAAGAGACCAGGTTTAGATTAGAGATAAAAGAAGAAATCCTTTACTGTGAAGGTGGTGAGGCACTGGAATAGATTTCCTAGGGAAGCTTTAGCTGTCCCATCCTTGGCAGTGTTTGAGGCCTGGCTGGATGGAGTTCTCAGAAACATGGTCAGTGGGCAGTATCCCTGCCATGGCAGCGGGGTTGGAACTAGAAGATCTTTAGGGCCCTTCCAACACAAATCATTCTATGAATGTATGAATATGGCACCATCTATGCTATTAATAACACGCCAGTGAATTCTGTTATTTTCTGCCTGCATAATTGCCTATTTTACTATACCATGAACTAGAATTCACAAGTGGCAAACCTGGCCAAGAAACAAACAGTCTTTTGTCAGATTATTGTAGTTCTCAGAAGGCTTCTTTTAGCATAGCTTTAATTATAGTGTTTCACTCTCCCTAGGGGCTAGGACTATAACAGTAATTAATATATTTGGCCCTTGCTGATGTTTTCTGCAAGCATCTTCAAACACAAGTAATAATGACTTTGACCTCACAATTTATGATGCATACATATTAGATAAAAATCACTGGAAATAATTATCTAGGAAAAGGAATCCACAAAATATCCACTGTAAAGCTGGATTCTAAACTTAGATTTTGTTTTCTTTACTCACAGCTGAATTATGAGATATTTAACTAGAGCAAGTACTCTCCACAGTAAATTATCCATACAAATAACAAGCCAAATTAACAGAAATTTTCAGCTCTTTCTAGTGGAAAAGGCAGGAAATAATGACACCTATTTTCCTCGGAAATAATGACACGTTTTCCTCTGAAATAATCTATTTCAAGCTGCAGAATACAGAAAACAACTGAAAAGGGCTGCCTGTTCAGAGAACTCAGTGTCAGAAATATCTTATTACATGGTAGTTAGAAAACAGTAAGTTGTGAACAAGCACAGGAGTTGGTAATTTCAATTCTTTTAAGATGTCCTTTCTAAGGAAAAATCACATTTTATCTTGGGGTTTTTTTTCTTTGTGGTTTTGGGGGGTTTTTTTGTTTGTTTGTTTTTTTTGGTTGTGTTTTTTTTTGTTTTGGGTGTTTTTTTTTTTTTTTTTTTTTTTTTTTTGGTTTTTTTTTTTTGTTTTTTTTTTTTTTTTTTTTTTTTTTTTTTTTTTTTTAAACTTTTTATTCCATCTCCTTATGGCAGGGTTTTTGTGCAGAGTGAAATCAAACCTTGTAAAAAATCCAAAAAATCGTATTTTGGGTATTAGAAATGTCCTAAGTCAGAAGATGCATAAGGGTTTCATTGAGAGAGCTTTATATGAAAAAAAGATTTTAAAATAACTTTGTTAGTAGGAAACCAGAAGGAAGTGTTATAAGATGAATTCCATGGCAGAGAGGACTAAGCATTGGGAACTGGTGAACCGCACTAATGAGGGAGTATATAAGAAGCCAAGGTGGAAAGTTAAGCAGCTCTAACTTCTGTCTAAAGAGAAAGAAAAACACATAACAAGAGGTAGAGATGACAGGCCAACAGGGCACCCTGTACATCACATGTAAACCCAGAAGGAGGTTACATCTTCTAAAGCATATATTGATATCCCTAATTTAGAAGCAGAAAAGGTACAATAACTTTTTAAGATAAGTTTGTAACTTAAAGATAAGTATTGTAACTTTTAAGTTACAGTAACTTTTAATAAGGATAAGGAATGATTAGAGAATATATAGGCTATGAATATATATAAATATATAAAAAGAGATTCAAATAGAAAGTTCTGAAAACTTTTCTAAAATACACTAATAGGCAAAATCGACAAGAAAATCCATCTAGAGGAAAATAGACTATCTGCAGTTCTGAAAAGAAATCTCCAAATGAGCAGAAAGAGACAGGTAAAAAAATATGATGGACAGAGCAGAAGACTGTAGTCAAAACCATAAGAATATTCTGGGTCATAAACTCTGAAAGTACAGAAAGGAACAAGTGAAAGTGGATGAAATATCCAGTAATCAGTACAAAGACTTCAGGAGAATAAGTTGTCTTCTAGGATATCGACTCAGCTGCAAGATCCTGAAGTTGGCCCATTTATGTCTGCCTTTTCTATGTTTAATGAGCAACAGAAGAAAGATGAACAAACAACAAAGAATTTATGGGCCTTTGTCAAGACATTCCATTTGATAATAGAAATAGCCATATTCTCAGGTGCCCATCTGGTTAGTACCGCAGCCGAAGGAAGAAATCAAACCTGCTGTTCATGGTCTGAAAGAGGCTGGTTTATGGCTACATCATGATTTAATACCTTATGGATAGAGACATATGGAGTAAAGACTAAATAGTGTTTTTCTGACTTCCTGGTCACTTTATCATTCCTTCTAGTACAGGGAACTTCAGGATGGAGCAAACCCTGTACTCCAAGGGCACACAGATTTCAATCACCTCAAGTTTTTGGTACTTGAGCATTTCATTCCTTTCTTTGTATGATGTGATACCATGTTTGTCTTCCTTCTGGTATCCAGATAAGTACATACAAGGTTCTTATGAACACCTCACCATTGTGACTGAAGTACAGATGCGTAGAAATAGACAACATAGTGGCAAAACTGCAAAATAATTGACTTTTTAGGGTTTTTTGATACTTCTTAATAAAGTAGAGATGAGATTAAGCCCATTTGAAACATTGATATTCAGTACCAGGACAGAGAATGCAGTCACCAGGTAATGGACAAGGTTTTGAGAACACAGTCACAGCATAACTTAAGTACAAGGCACATGTACAAGTTGTAAGTTACTAGTCATATTAAAGACTGATATGGATTTAAAGTATAACAACGAAGAAAATCAGCAAACAGTTATTTTCTACAAAACATCACAGGTGTGATAAAAATACATATAAAATATGATGGCAATCTCCACAGGAATTGGAAACAATGAACAAAGAGAATTGTTCTGGTGTTGTGTCTTCCCATAAGAGGCATGGAACCTGATCACTATCTGCACCATCTATCTGCACAGGGTACTCTTTCATCTTTGATAGTGACAGTGGCATATATTTTATTTTGCTTTTCACTCCATTTTACTATTGCCACTCACCAATCCTACTTTTATACATGAAGGATCTTTCTCTATGCAGTTGGTTTGAATAAAGGGGTATCTTAAAAAGTACTGTTTGGGTATGTTTACGTGTCTGTCTAGTGGTCCAGCCCTCACACCTGATTGATAATAAACTCATGAACTTGGATGTACCAATAGTAGCAGAAGTGCAAGTCATTTTATAAAAATATTGATATTACTTTTAGTGGATAATTCTATCATGGAATCATATCATGTACTGAGTTGGAAAGGACCCAAGTCCAGCTTCCTGCTTCTCATAGCACTACCTAAAACTAAACCATATGACTAAGAGAAGCATTCAACACACTCTGACACTTTCCTGGGGAGCCTGTTCCAGTGACTGACTAATCTCTCAGTGAAGAACCTTTTCCTAATGTCTAATCTGTGCTTCCCTTGGACACAATTTCATTCTATTTTCTTGTGTCCTACTGCAAATCAGCAGAGGGGCGAGATCAGCACCTCCCCTGACTGATATGCAAGGGCACCTGTGACAGGAGGTAGCCATGGAACAAATGCACCTGCAGGATTGGGCAGGAACTTGTCACCACTCTCCTGTATCCCTTAAGTCACCGCAATCAGCGAAGTGGAACAGAGTGAGGACAGGGAATCCTTCACATGGTGTTCTGTCTGTTTGGCAGGCCTGACCCAGGAAAGGCAGGCTGTGATTCCAGCAATATCTCTCCTTCTCAGACTCCAAATATATAGCATAGTGCCATACCATGTTGACTATTCTGGATTAGATAATGAAAATATTACAGTCCTGATAGCACCATACTTTTTATAGAACCATATAATTCATCTCTACGAAGGTAAGGGCTATAATAATTTACCTTTGCAATTTCTCTTTCTGGTAACTATCACTGAGAAAATATTTATATCATAAACTCCTCTTAATGTGTGCAGACATTTATAGAAAGATTAACTGCTTCTACATTCTCACAGAAGTGAGTACTACAGGGGACATTCAACAGAACAGTTCAATTACATCCAGGACTGCAACTTCTATCTGCATTCCTTACATCAAGCCGGAGAATTTCTTAGTCCATTGCCAACAGTACTGGGTAACTAATGGGATGCTCACAATGCTATAACTAAAAATAATAATAATAATCCAGACAAAGAAAAATAGAGAACTGTAGGAATTTCTTCCTATTTTCCTTTGAATGGGGAAGTGACATTGTCATAAAAAATGTAATTGTTCCTTTTTTCATAAATTTCTCACATAAATTTTAGCATAGCAATTAGTTGCTGTACTAAAAATGCTTGAATCGTATGATGTTGGAAAAAATACAGATTTAAAAATATTTTGTAATAATCATGGTATATTATTATTGGACCAGAATGTGAAGAATTTTAACTTAATGACTTCACAATTTCTGATTAATTCTAATTTTCTCAAAAGTTTCATGCAGCTTATTTTTTAAAAAGATTCTCCCCTTCTTCATTCAGCCTTTAGTTTTCAGATTACTAAGTAGATTTTTTTAAGCTGGAGAATTAAATTAGTGTTATAAAGAAATGAATCAACTTTCATGAATACTTTATACAATCACATCATTCTCTCATGGACCACAGATGAATGTATACCTCTAGGGATCAGCCATAAAGCTAAAAGTAATAAAGCTAAAAGAAAATGCTACCTATGAGGTAGTCAGTCAGTCACTCTAGCAGCTGAATGGCTGCATTTATAAAATCCAGGAACATTATAGATTTGAACTGAGTTATAATTCTTCTAATTATTATAATTTTATTGACAAAATAAATTCCATTTGTTTCAGTGCAGCTATTTATGCAAGATACAAGGTTAACACATGAAGTACACCCAAGTAGGTTTTTTTTTTTGCTCTTTGTTTTTCTATAAATTATTGTTTTCTAAATATTTTTCTTATAATTTTATCTGATTTTTTGTTCTTTTAATGCTGACATTTTGCAGTTTCAAAATTTTATGATCTTTCTACAACACTGGAACTTTGAAATCTGAATACTTTAGAAGCATTGAAATAATGTTAGAAGCATTGAAATAATGTTGTGATGGTTAGAGAACACTTAAAGAAAAAGATGTCATTTATGGAATTGAGACTGATTAAATGAACAATCAATAACTTATAACTTATAATATATAATGGCATAATATTTAATGAAAACAGTGAGTAATTTTCTTATATCTTTCCAAACATGTTTTAAACAATGCGTTTTGGAATTTACAGAAAGAACGTGAGAAATAAAGTGGGAACTCTAAAAGCTTTTTCAAACCTACTGTAATCTTGCCATATACTTCTCTAGAAAATGGAGCAATGGTCTTTCAGGATGCATTTCACAATTCTCTGCCTAAAGCTGTATGTGTTTATGGTAATTTAGATCAGTACATTAGTAAATTGGTACTACATTTTGTTAGATTTTGGAACAGTAAAGGCGGAAGACTTTTCAGTTCTCCTCTTTACATGGGCTGATTTCATGAGATTTCAGTACAGGCCTATGCATTCATCTGTCATATTTCTTTATCTTTCTTTTTAAAATTTATTTTCCTTTATAATAAAAACCACTTGCTGAATGCTGGAATTTAAAAAACATATTCAATCAAAAACTGAAAGCAGATTGAAATATTAATAATAAAGTAGTATTTGTATTATGCTTCGATACATGGCTGCACAGATTTGCTGATGCCATTCTCTTTCAGTAATTATGTAATTTTTTCCTCTTTTAGCATTTTCCAAGGCCCAGGAAGGTAAGCACTAAAGCATCAATAACTGTATATAAAACATCTTAAAAACTTATCATCTCAACAGGCTAATTTAGTCATCCAAAACACCTGTTTGACCTATTCAGGCAGTGGAAGTGATTAAAATAGTAATAATAGCAAAAAATTATACTAAATTTATTGTTTGTTATCTGAATTTTTAGAATTTAATATTTTTGTAGCTACAGTTATACAATGAATAAATTAATACAATATTTTAAAGGAAGATTTATATATTTTTAAGTTTTTCAAAATTATTCCTAATGAATTGTATGCATTAATATCAATAATAGCTCATATTTCATAATGTGATTGTTTATAAAATTCAACAGCTGCCATGATCCAGAGCACAACTTTGTAGTTAAGATAGGAACTGAAAATACATTGCAAAAAGAAGAATGATTTACTCAAACAGCTGTTTAGTATTCATGAAGGTGTCATTCATGGATGGAGTTAAGGGAGAACATGAAACCATAAAAGGATTTGTCTACACAGTAAAAAAAGTGAAAGAAAAGAAAATAGAGGGTGTCTACCTTCATACAGTGCATCAACAGTACATGAGTCAATATATAATTCTCCTCACCCACAAAGAGAGTGGAGACAACTCTCCATTCAGTGCCTATCCCCTCTGGGAACTTCCAGTGAAAATGAAAGAAAAAAAAATAAATTTGAGCTTTCAACAGGCTAATTTAGTCTTCTTATTCTAACAGTTCCTAAGGAGAAGGATGATTCACCATTACCTACTATCTATAATATCTATATTCCAAAGAACTGTAAAGCCAATAATTTGGATATTTCAAGTAGAAATAGGTCTCAGAACATAAAAATCTGGTTCTGAATGCCATTTCAATATTTGAACAAATATGTCAAAATTAAAAATACTTAACTCACCAGGTAGAATTCTGCACATGAGCAGTTTTTTAAAAGATGGGGAAACAATTTTTCAAGTAATAAAGAAAAGGCATTTGTGCCTCAGGATAGAGAACTCACCTACTACTGACATTTCAGGAACAGTAGCAGTATAAATTTCTTCAGGAAATGTTGGTTCATTGTCATTGATGTCATGGATCTTGATGACAAATTCAGATTCAGGTTCCACTGGTCTCAGAGTTCTTCTGTTGATAGCTTGGGCACGCAGGGTGTAAAAGGCTTTCTCTTCCCTGTCAATTCTCCGAGTTGCATGAATATCTCCTGTTTTCTCATCAATTATAAAAAGAGTACCAGCCCCATCTCCTGACAAAATGTATTTGAGGGATCCATCTCCCTTATCCTGGTCTGAATGAAGCTGAAATGGAAGAAGACAATATTTTGCTTAGAAGCAATGAAAATAATGGAGGTTTTAAAATATCATTATTATAACTTATTCTATATGCAACAAATGTGGTTGATACCATCAAGAAACCTTTATTCTCCACTGACTGACAGTGTTTCCTGACTTAGCTCCAAGAATCTTGAACTTGACTGTTCTAGAAGGTTTTGCTTTTGCAGCAACACCTGTTCTCTGCTAAGAAACCTCTGCAGCACATTCTTAAAGAACATTTTTATGTTAATATTGACCTTTTCTTTCCTTGAAGAGATCCTATTAAAAATTCACAACTGCTGTGCTAGTTGTAAATTCACTAAGCAGATAAAGAACATGGGTAAATACAAGACAATTAAGGAAAACAGAACCACTGGTTTAATGAAACAATATTTTTTTTAAAAAAATTCATTTCATATTATTAATATTTCGCCCAAATTGGAGAACATTTCATTTTCAGCCGTTATCACTTGCACTCCATCGACTAATGTAAATAGACTAAAGGAAAACTCCAAATTTATTAAGCATGTAAGGTATTGATTTAACAGCCATTTTTAAGTTGTATAATGCTTAACTTCACATATATAACTTGCAGTCCTGACTGCTTTTATACAAAAAAATTTTCAATTATATTTTGTTGTTCAGCACAGTAAGGTGGATAATGCTTCATTTGATCTTTTGGATAGATTTAGCATAATTTCTCTCAACGCCTTGTTGGAAAGGTCTTTCCAATCTCATTGATTCCATAATTAACTGAAAGGAGCTGGCACTCAGATTTATTTTCACCATGAAACCTATTCTTTTTTGTACAGTTACTTTTGAGTTCAGCAGAAGGATCAAATAAAGTAGAAGTTCATAATGCAAAAATGAAGTGCAAATATATTTCTTTTTAAATCACATCCAAGAAATACCAGAATATTCAAGTTTAAGAACTAGTGCATTTTTTTCTTTCTAAAAATAGAAATGTGTAATAACAGTGTTGATTAGATCTGCAGTAAAATTATACTCAGACAGGTGAAGAGTTTTTGTTTATTTAAGCTTACTTTTCAGATCATGAAAAATGTTATACGTGTAGCATGGTATAAACATCCCTCTTGCTATGCAGCCAGGAAAATATTTATCTTTTTCATCTATGATGCACTCTTATTGTCTTCTGTAGCATCTGTTTTAAGTATTAGTAAAAATAAGTAAAAATAAGTAGTAAAAATATTTCATTATTATGGATTTGAATGTATCTTCCCTTGTCTTTTGTGCTGAAACCAAACATGCAGATTGGATTGGTGGCATAAGCCAAAGTCAAACATAAACTTCTATGCTGTAAAAAATTTTCACACACTGAATATTTCCCACAGACTTGATATACGTGGAATAGATAGGACTCACCAGGGCATCTTGGAACAAAACCTTCATGGTGGAAATTTGAATGCTTTCATATTCTGAACTTTCATTTTCCTCATAAAAGTATTTAGACCTATTAAACTTTGCTTACACTACACACATGTATGTTTGCTTTACAAAATAAGTACTTTCTCACTGTTTCTTTTCATTCTACAGTAAATTTTTAAAAAATAGGAAGGTCCACTAAACATAAAGAGTAGGAAGGTAAATGTTAAGAAAAAACCCTTTGCAAGTAAATATTTTTCCTTCTGTTTCTCTTGATTACTTCAAACTGAAGGTTTCAAGCCTTTCTCACACCTCTTTTGAGAAATGAATTTTTAAAGTGAACTTCAAAAAAGTGAATTTTAATCCCTCATTCACCTGCCTTGATGGCCTACAAAAAGTGTGACCTTTCATGCCTACAATTAACCCTTTCACCCTTTTTTTCAAGAGACTCAACAGAATCTTCCAAACCGTGTTCCATTTTAAAATGTCATATAGTGTAAATAGTCCTTGAGTGTTTTCTTCTCCATATCTTCCTAGAATATAATTTCACTTCGAAAACATTTTGGTCCTAGGAACTCACTACTGGTCCATGAGCACACTGAAATATTTTCACAGCACAATGATGAAGAGCATAAGAGGCTGCTCCTCCTTAGACCTGTGACGGAAATATAAAATAAGGTCCTATTTGAGAGGAATCTCTAAATGGGCACAATTGCAGTTTTCCCAGATGCCTTCCAAAGCCAGGCCTGGCATTATTAATTCTCACAAAAGTTGACAGTAGTGTATCAGTGCTGCAGTGCCTGTTCTTTGACTTAGAAACCAGTAAGCAGCCTGGCAAAATCCATCCTAATACATTATCTCCAGAACAGCATAACTCCATGCAAACAGTTCCCAGCAAAAGTGTCTGGCCAAATTTAACATACAAATGATGCATGGAAGTTGTTTTGGAGAGTGATATTTAGCAAAACCATACCAGGAACTTGCAAAATAGTTTAGCAATCCCAATAATCATTTTCTGGTGCCTTAAAATATTGCTTGGCACTAGAAGCCTGAATAGTGTGCTGCAAAGAACTAAATCAGAAAACTAAGAAAACCGCTGCACTTAAAAAATATGAGGCTTTTGAACAACTATATTTAGATCAAATTTAGCATGTAAAGATCTTTTAACATAGTTATTTGACAATGATATATGGTACTATTATTGTTGGTGATTTTCCATTGCCTCTCCTCCAGCTATGTGTAAATCTTAGTGAGGTGATTTGAAAATGGTTATGACCACAAAATTATTAACCTACTACCTCTGCCAAATTCAAACTTTCTACTTGCATGGGGTTTTTTGTTTGTGTGGTTTGGGGATTTTTTTGTTTGTTTATTTTTTTTTTCCCCCACACATATATTAGCCAAAAGTCTGGAAAGGGAGCTGAATATAAGACTTTGAGACATCCACATAAAGACTTCTAAGGAGCTGAGTGGCACTTCACAGTAACATGCTTAAAAGGAATGCCAACCTTCATAGTTAGAATAACACTTTAGGCTATAACACTATATTCTCTAAAAAAATATTAATAATGCCTTTGGTTTGATAATCCAATTTAAAGTATATGTATGTACATAAAATTCCTGAGTTATTGTAGAAAAACTTCAAATTCAGAATAACCTTTCAGGTCTTCTTGGGGGATCAGGAAACACAAAGTTATAGATAAAACGAGCAAGTCTTCCAGACATAATTCAAGGGGTGAAAATGTGTTGCATATATAAACAATGAAAGACAATACCTCTGGTTTTGTTTTTTTAGCTCTTAATTCAATCCAGATGTTACTAGAGGAATCAAGGTGACTAAAGACTGCCCAAGGTGCTTCACAGCCCTTTATGATGAATCATTACCCAACTCTGAAATGCATGAACAGTTTGTCAATCAGTGCTGCAGAGTTTTTTTTTCATTTTACTCAAGTACTAAAAAAATGTTCTGTGAAATATTTCTTGCCACTTTTAGTATAAAGTGTTTCCTATAGATATTTTAGCTAATGGGCATCTGTGATTCATGTCAGCCAAGCTGAGAAATGGAAAGACATCTGTTTCATTTAGCAATTTCATTGCACAAAATGATCAGCTGTGAAGATGTGGTTTTGTTTTCGTATTTGTCACTGATATTTTGCAAACTCCAGTTTCACTGAATTTCTTGCTGTTCTTCCACAGAAATACTTCCCTTTTCAGCTGTACTGGTATACATATTTTATGCATATTTTTTTCTCACTTTATAGGAAATCAGAATTTCAGTTGATATTATTTTATATAGCCCTGTTCCATCATACAGTAATTGCAATTACATGAAAGACATTTTTGCATATCTTCTATCTAAACTGGTTGAACAAACTTTTTAATCCAGAAGGATTTTATACGGATAAAAAGGAAGGTCCTGTTAAACAGAATATTACAGAGGGACTCAAAATGGAGTGTTACATGAATACTTAAAAATGAAGCTGAATTACCAATACAAGACAGACAAAAACAGGTTTTAAGAGCAAGATTTAATTTTTATTCAATTGTGGGAAAAACCCCAGAGTCAATTAACATATTACTTTCTTCCTTAGGGTAAATGCAACCATAAATAAAGTAAGTTTATGAAAATATGCCCCAATCAAATTCAGCTCAATAAATTTTTATGCTTTGTAAAATACCTTTGTAAAAATATTTTCAGATTACTTTAGTTGAACAACATAATAATTCTGTTTCAAAAATTACCACTCAGGAAATCCATGTTAATTAACATCCAATGATTCAAATCAAACTTGTCTACTCAGGATATTGGTATTTCTCCCTAGCTTCCCTCATGAAATCCACTCGATTCTGAAATATCCCAAAATGAATGCAAAGTAGGTGGACTTTTTTTTCTAATAGCATACACAGTGTTAATCCTATTTTCACCAAAAAGCAACAAGACACTACTGTGAAAAACAGAGAGAAGATAGGGCTAGTCAGATCTATTTTATCATACAAGCTACTTCTGGAATTCTAAATTATTTATGACAATGCCAGAAAAAGACTATAAGATTTGTCACGCCTATTTCTATTTGAATTTCAGATTCAGAAGTCCTTCTATGATTTTTCAGTGATTGGTATTCAAATGACTAGACACCAGATATGACTGTAGTAAGAAACTTCCATCTAGTTAGAAAACTTGCTGTAGGCATTAATACAGTTCATGTTATTTTTAATCTTAATTTAATATACTATAATGTATAGGACACTTTCCAATGCAGTTTAAAGATTTTTGCAGTCTTTGCAAAATGGCAGAATAATATTAACTTACTAAATGGACTCCTACTCTCTTACTTTATAGTAGTCATTTTTAATTGTATAATGCAGATTTTTTTTTCTACTTTCTTTCGTAATATGTCAATATATCAATTTAATCCTAGTATCATAGAAAAAATGAGACCTCAGTACACTCTTGAATTACTCTATCTTTTAGATTTTAAGACAAATAACCTTTAAGACAAAGATTTTTTCAGACAAATAAGTCCTGAGTGTCTCCTAATTCTGAGGACAAATTTCAGGGCAAATTGTTACCTATTATGTTTTTTCTAATTGTATTAGCAATGTGAAGCCAAAATACCCCATAGAAGCGCTTGCCATTTCTTTCAGTGTTCTAGTGCACATTTAAAATTAGCAACTTGACTGGATACTTAGTTGAATAATAATGTCTATGTCTCTAAACATAATCACAAAGGTGGGCAGATTTGACATGAAGTCAGCAAAAAATAATTGATATAGAATTCCCACAATGGAGATATTTATTTCAAGCATTATGAACTGAACTATTAAATGATGCAGTTGTTAGCTGCACTTACTGGAAAAGATTTTCAGACCAGCTCATATCCTGTGCTGTATTCTCACAGTTGACAGATTTAACCACTCACGGCTTTAAGCCACATTTTACTCACCAAAGAGGTTCACTTATTTAAATTTATTTAAAAGGTAACATTTTAAGCAACTTTTTTCAGTGATTCTGTAATTTGCACTAAGTTTTATTCAGACATGTCGCACATTAAATTTTCTCACTCAGTTATACTGTCGGTTTGCCAGGGCTGTGCTATTGTGTATTATTTAAGAGGAGACGGGCAGAAAGAAAAAAGACAGATTTCAAAAAGAATGCTTTGTGAGACTGGGAAAGATAAGGGATGAGCAAACTGAAGTGAGAGAACAACAAGTAATCTGAGGAGCAGTCTGAAATTCTTTTGCAAGAATCAGAAATGAAAAACTCCAGTCTTCAGTGCAGACTGTTTGCAGACTGTATTTGCTTAACTTGATTATCAAAAGGAAAGATAAAAATATTTTCCACCATTTTTATTGATAAAGATCACAGTATTTCCTTGATGTTCAAAATTTTGTTTGTTCTTACCAATGTTTTTAAACAGGAGATAAATTAAAATTAATATACCTTTTTTAGCATTTCTTTCCACATCCCTGAGTGAAATAATATCTATCACATGAATAGAATAATTTTTACAGCTCCTTACAATTTTCACTACTGATATAATTTTGAAGATTCTCAATTTCCAGCAACTTTCCATAACCATGCAACAAATATATTTTTATTTTTCATCACTAGGTTTGTGTCTTTTTCCTCTTATTGTAGATTATTCTAAAGGGAGGAGTCACAGTCCGAAGAAGGTAAATGGTCTTGTTGCTGACAAAATATTCTAGGATTTCAGATGAGAAAGGCAGGATATTTTTTTAAGACACATCGTATGAGTAGCAGTAAAAGGTCTTTCATAGATGCACTAAATCAATGTGCAAATATCCAGTCTCCCTCCTCAAGCCAAGGTCTTTAACTGATGTTCAGAGAGTTAGAACAAGAAAGTTTCAGCTTCATTAGGCTGTTGTACCTTCCACTCCAGAAGACACACAAGCATTGAGCTAAGATGAGAGACTAATTGAATTTCATATGCCAAAAAGTTCTTGCATAAGCCAATATGCATATTGTCTTCCAATTTTCATGTAATAAATACAGGCCTGTATATCAGGTAAAGACAGAAAGCAGAGAAGTGCAAGTTAGACTGGACGTGCCCTTACTCTTCCTGGCACCTCCAATAGATGTCTGAGTATAAGTAAGCAGAAGGGAATTCTTGTTTTAAAGAGAAGAAAAGGTCCTGACCCATGGCAGTTATTCAGGTCCCAAATTCATTAAAATGCTGGACTGAACAAAGAAACATTGTTTGGCTCTCCTCCTCCTGAAATCGGCATGACACAAGCCTACATTCCCACTTCTACTAATAGTCTTTACACTCTCCTGTAGTCTCAGAATGAAAATATATCTGATAAGATTTTCCTCAGACTAGGGTGGAGGCATTTTGAATATCCATTTATGTGTTATGTTTTTTGGCTGTTTTTTGACTAAAATAAAAATCTGTACTAAACACTGTATAAAGGATTAAGTAGTTTCCAGAACAATCTCCCCATTCCACCAAGGAACAGCCTAGGAAGGTAAATATGCTAAAACAGCACATGTTTTTCTTACACTGAATTCAGAATAGCTCCATGTATTTGAAAACTTAGGGGTTTGTCTGTTTAGTTTGAGGTTTTTTTAAGGAAAAGTCACCACTTATTCCTATGCTCTCTGCATTAATCACAGAAAAAAAAGTTGTTATAAGAGCCAACTGTAGGTTTGGGGTTTTTTGTAAACAAGAGTAATTTTATTATATATATGTTCATATATGTTTTCCTAAAGTAGCCTAATTATTAACAAAATTACCATTAAAACAGTTAGTTTTTATATTTCCTAATGTACAATTCGTACTCTACATATAAAGCACTGAATATTTTAAAAGCAGAACACATTTAAAATATAGATGCTTGGTTTCTTTTGCCTATTACTGGAAGCCATTTAAAAACATGTTACAGAAGATTGTCTTTGCTTCCATCTGAAATGGAATATCAACTTTGTGGTTATGTGTATTTTCTCCTCATGTATACTCTGTATTTATCACACAGAAATGAACGACAATATCTGCCAACCCAGGAAGTGGAAAATGTCAACTTAAGTGGAGGTTGTATGTCAGAATTAAGGAATAAAAACCATTTTAATAATCACTAAAAGAGTGATATCCATGATAATAAAGTAACATTGTAAAATTCAATCCCAAGGAAGGGAAGAGAGGGAAAGAGAGAGCTGACATATTTTTTCATACATTTCAGGAGATTCTGATGAGTCTGAACTGCTACTATATCTAACCATAGCATTTGAAACAATGAGGGATAAAGACGTCCTGTATCAATCCTGACCTAATTTATATCATACTGAAATCAGTGGGACTATATATCCAAGAGAGAAATCTAATAACCCTTAACAGGAAGATAAAACCTTAAATGAGGAACAGTGATAGAAGATATGTGGAATATGTATAAACTCTTAAATGCAACTCATATTTTCATTTTTCCATCAATTTTGTCCTGTCTTTTAGTAAATTAAAAATCTGTTATTCTAGGGAATACTATTCTCAAGAAAATTCCTACGTATATACCAGTTACTAAATAATGAAGTTGTAATTGAAATCATTACATAAAATTACATTGCAGAATGATTGTGCCAGTGCTGTCACCCTCACAGAACAAAAGTATCTCCTGAAGTTAAGAGGAATCTCTTGCTTCTTGGTTTGTGTCCATTGCCTCTGGTCCTGTCACTGGGCATCTCAGAAAGGAGCCTGGCTCTGCCCTCTCTGTACTCTCCCCTCAGGTGTTCATGTACATTGATAAGATCTCCCCAAGACTTGTCTCTTCTGGTGCAAAGAGCTTCAGCTCTCTCAGCCTCTTCTCATATGTGAGATGCTCCAATGCTTAATCACTCTTTGCTGTACTCTCTCCAGTGTGTCCATCTCTTGTACTGGGATGCCTAGAACTGGACACAGCACTCCAGTCATGGCCTTGCCAGTGTTGAGCAGAGAGGAAGAATCTCCTCTTTCAGCCTGCTGCGAATGTGAGGCCACTTCTGTCTGTTTCTAGAGACCTTCATCCATTTATTCTTCTTGGCCAAGTGGCCCACAGCAAGTACCCATTATAATGTCACCTTTTCCTGTCCTCCCTTTAATCTTAATTCCTTCTCCCATCCCCAAGCAGAGCTCCATGTACTCTAGCTGCTCTCTCACATAAAGGGCAACTCCCTCTCTTTGTCTTCCCTTCCCATCCTTCCTAAAGAGTCTGTATCCCTCCACTGCAACACTTCAGCCAAGGAAGTAATTCCATCAAATATCCATAACCCCAACAGAATCAGAGTACTGCAGCTGTATGCAGGTCTTTAACTAATTTAGTTTATTACCCACACCTTGTGCTTTACTATACAGGCATTTAAGAGTGGAATCCCAGCATGCTAGGTTCCTGGAGAAATTTGGGGATTTATCTACAATGGTGACTTCTAGACACCTTGTGGGCACCTCAATTATGTAGGAAATTACAATCATATAATGACATTTAATTGCATTTAATCATGTTTCTATTAACACTGTGTACATAACTATAATTACAAGTTAAACTTTTCCTGTCAAAGCAGCACATTTTATTCCACTATCAGAGTGCAAAATGTCAAAATAACTAGATTTGGATATAAATCTCAGGACAAATCATACAGAGAATTGCATGTTATGGTGTATACATAAAAGACACCATCATCAGCCCCAGTGAACTTTATTCCTCAAATACTTTTACTGGGGACAAAAAAGCCTATCCTGATCTTGAGTGATACAAATTAAGAACTGTATTCCATAGTAATTATTATCCCTTGCAATGTTAATTGATGGTTTCAAAAAATGTGTTCTGTGGACTACATCAATAATGAAAAAATATTTCTAATTTATGTGAATTCTGGTAATCAGCTGATAGGCCTTGCCAGTATTTCCATAAAGCTTCTGTGACATTTGCTGACATTTGTAAGACATCAAAAGCACCCTTTACTTAATCTCTCTTTTCCTAATTACCAATAAAGTTTACTATATTAGTTATGTTGCTGGTGTTTCATTTTATTTGTGTGGAGTTTTATGTTTTGTCTATAGAACAAAAGAAATCCTTTACATACTCTTTTTCCCCCCCCGAATCAATTAATTTCCATGAAGCTTTAGCTCTTGCCTTGCATATTATTTGGTTTTTATTCTTTCAATAGTAAAAAAAATTCTAAACCATCCCTAGAAAACTTCCTAATTCTCTTTTATGATACACAGACTTTTATATGGCACTTGAAATAGTATTCCTGATTCCTTTAATGACTTTGTTTTCTATAGCATGACATTATTCTTTCCCAGGAAATACATCAATATTACTGAAATCTCTTCCATTATTCTTGAATGATAAGCCTTGATTAATCCTGTGCAGCTCTTTCCAGTGAAACAGCCATCAGCAGTCCTCTAGCTATTCTATTTATTTTACTTGGCTTTTAGGAGACCACATGCTACTCCTGACACATAGAGAATGGTCTGTCACACAGTCTGACCTAAGTAAATAGATAATTAAGCATTTTCCTTGTATTCCTACTGTATTATTTATATAGAAGTCTCATTATCCTTTCTGAATGACCTAAGAAATCCTGCTGATTGCTAGAGGTATTTCTAAGTCCTGTATGGCATCTTCAGTAACAACAATATGTAAAAATGTGGCTCTATTTCTGCACAGTAGTTCTTACAAGGGACAGGTATTTTAAAAATATAAAAGGAATGGAGTGTTCTGTAAAAAAATTTAAAAAATTATAGAAATTAACAAAAGTTATGTTTTTTTTCTGTCTCCTCATAAATATTTATTTGCTGTATGGCTCTCCCCAAGTGGCCTCTCCTGAAAGCCATATATTCTACTTGCCACATTAATTTCACTTTTTACAAGTAGTTTCACTTCATTAAAACTTTTCTTAAGTTTCAGTAACATGACTTGGAACACTGCCTTACTCTATGTATCTTTCCTGCTTCCTTTCTCAAAATGGATTTTCATGACATTTCTTTAAATTCCTGCTTGTTAAAACAAAATTTAAAAAATAGAATTCTCTTTTTCTCTCCCCATCTACTTCACCTCTCACAGAGTTGTGTTAATCAATCTTCTCACTTAAACTTAAAATATCAATGTAATTTTAATAATTTAGTACTAATATAGATAATTTCTATCCAAGATTGCCTAGGTAGTAAAAATTTTTATTATTATATTCACTCTAAAATAATATTTCTTAAATATTTCTAATTCCTAAAGATACCTAATTCCTACAGATTTATAATGGAATTTACAATCATCAGCATAGAGACTCAGAAATTTGAATTTATGCCAGTTTCTAAACCAAATGGTCAGAAAGAGTAGTTGTGTCTTTTCTCAGCTGCTCTTGAGAGTGGAAGAGACAAAATATCCCATATAATCATCGCTAATTATTATGTATTATGTAGTTTCCAAAGTTTTCTATGAAGTAGGTTTTTTGGTGGGTTTTTCTTTGTTTGTCTTTGTGCTTCTTTTTGCCACCAGTTTCACCCAGAAATATTCTAAATCATTATGTCCAACCTCTGTTTCCTGTTGTGTTAATAAATATCACTTGCTTGAGAATTATTACGAAAAGAAAAACATTCTCAATTAAACCCTAAAACAAACAAATAAGCAAAAAACCCCAACCAGAACCTAAAAAAACCCCAGAAAACCTCAGATCACTATAACATTGGCAGTGAAGGACAGCATGGTTACTCCTAATTTTACACCAAGAGTAAGCTTAATTTGCTTATGTCTTCCCCCCAACTGCTTTGAGATACATATGTAGGCAAGTCGAGAGGAAAGACAGGATTGAAGGAATACAATTCCAGAGGCAGGGAGAGCACCTACACTACTGCCTAAAGAAAAATATCACCAGAAAAGTCAATTTGGTATAGGTCTGCATTGTGTGTAAGACAATAATTCTAAATAATTCTAAATCCAGACAGCATAACTCGACTGTAGACCACAGATTTAGGAAACAGAAGAAAAGCACTTTAATATGAAGAAGCAAGGCTTTTCTACAACCTTGATAAGGGGAACAGAAGAGAGGAACAGAACTGCTGTTGAGCAACACGGTTTTCTTCAGCTGTTACATGTTCTTGCAACTATGCAAAATCTTTTCCCACTCAAATTTTGCATGCCCAGTCATCCAAGTCTACAGTGCAGGCAGCCATCTTGGCAACGTCTTAGTTTTAAAAACTACAATACTGCAAATATCCCAGAACATTATCTTTCTTTGTTCAGCAACTATTTTCTAGCTCTTTGACTAAATCTGTTAATGCTTGCCTTTTTAGTATACCAAACCTCCCAACTATTCACTAATAATTTTCTAAGCTCTGAAGTGTGTTCAGATGTGCAACACATCTGTAAATATTTTTACCTGCCTTTCAAGCATTTGGTTGGTCTATGAATTTAATATTTGAAACAAAAGACAACTTCTGTTCTCAGGCTTGAAGAGATTAGGAACTCAACTCATCTATGGTTATATATTTAAAATCACTATGGACCAAAATATTGTAAAATTAAAGGATTTTTTTTTCCCCTCAAAGGCCCTGTTCTCCTTAAATGCTCTGAAGTAAATAGCAATTGAAAAAACTCAGGAAACAGAAATAATTGTTTGAGAAAGTAACACCTATGAGTAGGAAACAATGTTTGTTTACTCCTGCAAGCAAATCCTACTCTGTCTTCAGGGACTTCAGATAGTTACTGCCTCAAAAAGGTGTTAGAGACTTTAGAAGAAATTACCATTACAATCTTTTTGCTTCAGCTTATTTTTAATTATCTTCAAAGCCAAAACATTCTTATAAGGAAGACCTTCCAGCAGGAAGACATTTTAAAAGGTAAACATCAACTTTTAACTTCTTAGAACTCTCTCCCTCATGGGTATTTTGTTGCAAGTCACCAATTTTTCCACAGTATTACTCCCAGATCTTCCTTTCTATCTGTGTATACAGGATATTTCAAAGGTCATCTGCATCTGATTTAATGAAAAAAAAAAAATCATGAGAAGGAAAAAAGCCCCTGAAGAGAATCAGCCTTTGAACTGCTGCTGAAATTATTGGCTATTTACACATTTATAATTTCAAATAATGTATAGGTCAAACATTTGTAAAACTCTCTTTTATATTAGGTTTTTTAATTCCTTGAGTGAATGAATGTACTGTGATGAAGCGGACTCTACTTCTCTTGAGTTGTGGCTTTGAATATAAATCGTTTCAGCTTTATCAGTTCTTTCCCTTTTGGACTATCTATTTGTGACAAGCAGATAAAATTTTAAAACCAAAAGATAAATTGAACTGAAAGGAACTGGAGAGTTTAGATTAAACCATTTTCCAGTTTCTTATACTATTTTGAAACATGATGTTGTTTTAAGCACAATGCATAATCAGATACAAACTCTAAATGAAAACCACTCAAGAGAGCTATAGCTGTTCTTCATGAAGGCAGCAAAATGTATCCTATTGGTGATTTTACACCTGCTGGAAGCATGCCTGTAATTTAGACTATCTTCCTCCTAAAGATTCCTGACAACTGATAGACGTTATTTTACTTTGTGCTTACACAGATAAGAATTATCTATTTTAGAAATTATTTTCAAAATGACAAACTAGTGCTACTGGGATTACTAGAATAAAAATTAAAGTCTACCATTTAAAAGTAGTTTTCTCAGATACTGAGAAAACCAGTGGCAGGAAACCTTCCTCTATGACTAGCAGAACTGTATTGACCCCTCAGTCTCATTTACCACTTCTCAGGAAATTGATAAATGGCTTGGACTCAAGCATAAATGTGTAAAAAAAATTGGAGAAGTCAAATAATATGATTCACCCTTGTATCAAAACTAGATAGTTTTTATTGAATTATTTAGGGAAAGCTAGGCTGCCAGAATTCAAGAAGCATTTGCACAGTGCTCTCAGGCACATGATGTGATTCTTGGGGTTGTTCTGTGCAGAATCAGGAGTTGAACTCAATCCTTGTGGGTCCTTTCCAGCTGAGGAGATTCTATGGTTCTATGATTCATATATTCCCAGTGTTCCGCATTTACCATGCTACCTCTAAGCACTCAATACCATTACACGTGTAGCTTCCATTTACTTGACAGAAGAGGAGGAAACAATATTCAGCTACTTGTCCTTACTCATGTTTGCATTAGTTTATGAGTAGACTTGCAAAGTATTTGCATAAGGGTAAAGAACTTGAAAGCAATTAGATGGATGGACTTGGAAATACATGAAATGAAACACCCACACTGTTTTGAAAGCAGTATTTGTGAAGCACTCATAGCAGATTAAGTATGAACATTGCATGTAAGTCTACAATACTGAGAACTGTTGATACAGGGACAAGGAAATAAAAAAAAAAAAAAGCTGTTTTAATATATGCGAGCCAAGTATGTCATAATATACAGAGCAGGTGCCTGGGTAGAGGCCCCTCAGCCACGGGCAGGCGGGCGAGAGCCCCAGGGAAAGCCTGGAGAAGGAAGGGCAAAACACTGTCCCTGACATATGACAGCAAATAAGAAATACTTTTTTAGTGCTTTTCCTCAAAAGTTCAACAAACCAGTTTTAGTATGCAAAAGCTGTGCTTGAAGCAGAAAGCTTTTAAATGCCTGCAAATGGTCATTTTGGTCAGGAAGAACGATTAAGTTCATTTAATTTTCAATCCATTTATAACTTTGTTTAGCAGAACTTAAAATTTCCATTAGTATCTTCCTCTACTTTGCACCTCCTACATTCAGTTTTAGTTTGTTTTCCTTAGAGGGAAAAAAATTAAACCTACCCCATTTCTGTAAAGATCTATTGCAGATTCCAATTAAAGACCATTAAAAATGTTACAACTTGGTAAGTAAAATGCTTATGGTCTTATAGAAGCCAAGGAGATATAAGAACAGATTGTAAAATTAGTATTTGCTTGAAAGCTGAGCAAATATAATTTTAGAGGTGATATCCCATTTCTTTGGCTATAACTCCTTCAGTTATCATGACCTTTAAAATTATGCAAAGTATGCCTAAAACTACCCATGGAAGTGAAAAAGGTCCTCTACTATGCTTAGTGTTTAACTTCCAGCTACTGTATATAAGTACATTCACATGTGTCTACCTGGGATATAGATATGTCCACCTAAGCAATTTAGTGTCTTTTCTTTTCCTACGTATTTTGCCTTGCTTCTCTTTTTGGAATTGTGAGCAGTTAAAGAGAACAGTTGCCGGTCTTTAACACCGTTCAGGCCCCAGAAGGGCTTTGCCATGAGACAGGCACAGAATGGAGCAACAGGATGGCGTGAGCTCCAGGCCTGACAGAGATCTGGTCAGCTCATCCTGGTTAATGCAATGCATCCAGGCAAAAATTCTCCCTCTGGCAAACTGTGTAAGAAGCAACTGCTTGTGCACATATCACCAGTCAAACAAAGACTACAGCAAGTTATGGGACAGATGGCATCTGTGACCATCAATGAACACCAAGGCCCACCCAAACATCCTTCCATGGATACCCAAAACTTGGACTGTAAGAGAAGTCCCCACAGCAGGAACTTGGGATAAGATAAAGGTCGTACTATTTTCCAGGAGTTATCTCAGATGCAGGGGGAAGTTAAACTCAAAGAGAAAAACACATCACTGATATTGGACACAAAGAATACAGAATGTATGGACTACAAGGAAAGCCAAAGCAGCAAATGTGCTGAATCAGCTCTGATTGGGTAAAAGGTAATTCTGGCAGGGGGAAGATCATGATGCACCAACTCAAAAAACTCGCTGGTTCAAAAGAAAGGAAAGACTGAGCATGAGGACTAATTAGCATTAGAAGCGAGGGAATCATTTAAGCAATAGTAAAAGTGAATTGTGCTGCCGATGAGCATTAATTCCTTTGCTTGCTAAAATGTAGAGATATCAAAAAGTTTTGAATGGCCTCACCACTAAGAAGCCATAGGTGAAGAAGGACCAAGAGGATGCCACTGGATCCATAGGTGGTTACCACCTTCTTCTTGATTTCTCTCTCTCTCTCCCCTTCCTTTTTTTTATTTTATCATATCCTTCTACCTCACACTATATTGTTAAATGGGATCCATACTGTTGGCTTAGGCATATGGTCTCTTTGCACCTTAATTTGACCAGATATCAATAACTGGATCATAACAGGAGCCTTGGCATCTCAGAGCATGGTTTACATCTTGGGACCATGGTTCACTATTTACCAATAAATCACTTGCCACAAGTGTGACACAATGTCCTCCAGTGATTACGTGTATCCGGATATGTGATGTGAGCCTGAAACTGGCACAAACTTCATTCCCTGTGAAGATTTGATTCAGCTACAACATGAACCCACAGAATTTCCCTCTTCTCATGATACCATTCGGTTAAGAAGATATTTCTGTTTGATTAAAACTAGATTACCACTGTTAGCCAGGACGTTTTTTTTCCTTGTCAATACCCATACCAGCTTTGGCACGCCCTGAGGTCTTTCTTGTGTGTGCTAGTCACATAATAAAAAAATATAGGACATGCTGCCTTTCAGTTCTGTCAAACCAGTAGAACTGGTAGAGATTAAATGATACTAGTGTTAGTAAGCCTATTGTTTCAACTTTTTAGTACTTTTCATTCTAATTTTGGTATGTTTGCCTATATCCCTCCCTCCCTTCCTTCCTTCCTTCCTTCCTTCCTTCCTTCCTTCCATCCATCCATCCATCCATCCATCCATCCATCCATCCTTCCCATCCATCTCTCCTCCTGTCCAATCCAATACCTTGGCTCCCACAGGTTTTATGGAATGTGGTTCTTGCAATGCTAGCTGGTTATGGTTGCACAAATAGTCTTACTGACTTTACAATTTTAGAGAAAAAGCACACTGCAAGTAATCCACCTTTTAGATCTTTAAGAACAAATTTGAAGCAGAGAGCCATTCAACACGTCCAGCACTTCTTACTGAGAGAACAAATAATGACACTGGACTCCTCAAAAAGGGCAAAATTGCTTTGGAACATATACCTTCAGCTCTGTTAGATGTGGTCTGTGCACATGAAACAAAGTCTAAAATGACAGTAATCCATTCTAGTACTTTTTCACTCTGAAACACTGGAGTTTCACTGTAGCTCTCTGTGCTTTCTCATGCTTTCCAAAATTTTACCAGTCTTAAGAGGCAACTGAGAGCGTTCACTTCGGTCTTTCATTGACAGCATAGGGCATATCTGAAAAAAATATCATCAGATAATATGGACACTAAGAATCAACCTCTTAAGCAGCTGGATTAAGTATGTCCCCAGCATGCCCTACTCAAGTGACTTAACCCCTCCTTCCTTCTGAGCAGACAACATTTTAAAGAAACTTATACACCCAGGCATCTGTCCAGCGCTGTGAAGCCACAGTCTTTGAACAAACATATCTAGCTTCAAATTCAGGCACACAACTGTGGCGCTTTTGATAATCACTAAAAGACTTGTGGACACTACTAAGCCTTTGCATTCTTCAACAGCTGTCAATTCCATTCTGTGTCATCCAGCAAAACACATTGTCTTGTAGAGCTACATCCAGAACAGTAGCTAACAAAAAATTAATTATTTATGAGAATAAAACCTTAGTATTCAGCCTGGTTAGCTCTTTGCCACCAGTACCTTCTGCTGTTTCATGAAGCAAGAAATCAGGGCCTCCAGCATACACTGAGGTTTCCAAAGGAATAGTCCTTTTGCAAACAGAAAATATCAACCCTCTTCACACTTAAGAATTTAGAGTAAGTGATAAATCTAAGTAGTCATAAACTTCTTACTAAGCTAAGTCCCAAATGACTTTGAGAATGAATCTTTCTCAGCACTCACTGAAAATCAATCAGCCTTCAGGACAATCCTACAGGAAACTCTTGATGCCTCTGATGTTATGGGAAAACATTATTTTACTCTGACACCTTTGACCTGTTCTTAAATATCTAGGAGGCGACATGTACCCCCAAAAGCAATCTTTCATATGCTTGAAATGAATTGGTGCCTTAAAAAACCCTCTTCTCAGTCTATGTTTTAAGTCTTGCTGAGAAAGAAATAAATTTCTAAATGTTGTTGTGTCTCAAATGTCAATTCCACCACACAGCAGTATCTTCAGTAAGATAAGGTTTTTTAAGATACAAAGCTGTGAATAACTTGGACTTTGCTTCCAGTAGAGTTACACCAAAAGTACCTCATGTGGAAATTGTTAAAGGACTAGCTGCCCTCTTTCACCTTGATGGATCACTATTCATTTATTCAGTTTGCAGAATATCTTCCGTCCCTTTCCATTCTATTTCATTGATCTCTGTCACGAGAATCTGCTCTAGCTGAAAATTCAACCTCTACTGAACTTCAGTGCCACAGAGCTGATTACCGACACCTGAAAGGAAAGGCATTTTATATCTCTCAGTCAGATCTTCACACCAAATATTAAGCCTGCACATTTGCACTTGCAATTCAAAACCCTACTCTTTAGTCTCTCATAGCAGCAAAGGTCTTTACAAAAGAAAGAACTACAGTAGAAACCCCCTTCAGAAATCAAAATGCAGAAATTTTTTAAAGGGTTTGGTAAGTCTTCACCTTACCACTACAATAGCATCACTTCATTGGGACCTTTTATTGTATGTGTCACACCTGATGATGAATCCTTTGAAATCAAAACATGATCTTTTGTACTACCCTCTTCAAAACCAGTGCTTTTGATAGTTTTTTCATCAGAAAGAAAAATACAAGCAACATCTGAAGCTTCACTGCCTTACATCTTTATAACTGTTACATGGTACATCATCCACAGTGTCAATAGATAGTTACTAAAACTGTGACTGCTGTTCTTGAAAATGTGTCATGCACACACAGCTTGCTAAGTCTTTTCCTCAGAATCATGTCTGTGTTGGGATTCTCGGAATGAAGGGAACTAAGGGAGGTTGACATGTTCTGCTCTTTACACCATCAAAGATAATGACTACACTTACAAGCATGTGATAGTGAATACTGCCAGGATAATCCTTTCTGGTAACAGTTCTAATATGACACACACAAATGTTATATAGATTAATGTGCAAATATATGATAAATTATCCCTTGAGATACTAAAAAGCACTGCAGTGTTACTAAGAACTTCAGTCTCTCAAAGCCCTGAAATATTTGTGTCAGTTGATCCTTATTATTTATTAAATTGCTAGAAAAAGTCAATATCTATCTCAGAAAACTAAGTTGGGAAAATATCTGCAAAAGTGAAAAAGTGGCAAGATCTGTTGAGATAATAAGAGGGGAAATTAATGTGATTAAATGTCTCAGTGCATTGCCACAGTGCAACTAGTCTGAGGCCCCCCAAACTCAATAACCCCAGAAATAGAAAAAGTCCCAGGGTGAGCAATGATAGGAGGGATTTGAACTCAAACAGAGACCTCAACCAATCCCTTCCAACTCCAAACGCAAACATATCATTGTTTGAAGAACTGGGCAGTGCTCAGACCCAGAACAATCAGCTGTCTAAACCCAGGAAATTCAAACTCCCTATTAAAAAAGCTGTCATAATAAACTCTTGGCTGTTTGTTGAGGATGCTTGGTGAGTTTGTGTCATTTCTGTCTCCAACCAATGACCCTTAACGTGATAGATAAAGAATCCATTTGTAAATTTATTTTTGAATGACTCTGTACTAAGATATTGTTGGTAAACAGTAGTGCCTCCTTTAGGTGACAACTAGTAGAAAATAAACTTTAGATTTAAAAGGATTATTTTTTTTTCTGGATATACTCAAAGTAAATTGACCTTTTCAGAAGAGGTTTGAAAATGCATAATAGTTTGTAATTTCAGCACTTAATTTGAAAAATAATAAATGGGCCTTGAAATTGTATACTAAGAAAAAAAATAAAAATTATGAATCGACTTTCCACAATATTAATAAAGTGGGTTTGCTGACATGAGGTTTACACTTCTTTAAGAACATTTCTGCATTTTTTAGCTGAAACTGGGAGGACCACTTTTACTCAGATTTTCTTCCAGTATATTTTTGCAAAGATACCTCAAAGACAAATTCTATTTTATACATACATATATATATAGAGAGAGAGAGACAGAGATTTGGTTTTCCACATGACTCTTCTTTATGACTTCAACATTTAGTAGAAATACAGTTGGACTTATTATTTGAGGTTCTGCATATACAAAAATCACTTAGATAATTTTGATTTCTGTTCTAAGGATGCTGTGTATTACATAAAGGAAAGGATGACCATTCTCTTTCTTGTGACAATAATAAATACTGATCTAAAGAAACCTGGGAATGTCCATAACTCTGCCACCATTTCACACAGATAGTTGACTTAAAGAAGGAATGATCTGGTTGTTACGGGATTATGTATCCCGTAACATTAATTCTTGAACCCCATTTAAATCATATTATTCTAGTTGAACATTCTCAACATGGCCCAAACAGTGAATGAGTGCAAAAATTGCATTGTGGATTGTAGACACTTGTTTCAAGAGTACTTCAATATTCACCGGTTACTAAGTTTCCCTGACAGATATTGAGATGCAGTTAAGAAACAAGAAAAATTGTATCAGTCATGAGATCAGAAAGCAAAAGATGTAAATCATAAACCCAGATGAATTAGCTTTGGAAGTTCTGCTGACTCTTCCACTGACCTTGCACAAAAAAAAAAAGAAAAGAAAACAACAACAAAAACAAAACCCCTCTCTCTTAGTCTTTGGCTGTGACTCATTGAGTTCTAACTTCTGCTCTTATTATCTCCCAAAATTTCCAAACACTATCTCCAAATATGTTGCAGAGAAATTAACAGGAAAGTGGCATTTTATGTCACCCACCTGTCAAAAAAATTCTGTCTCTGGATAAAATCAGGTTAAAGGAAACATCCAGAAATGTTTGAGTATAAAACTGAGATGGCCTTTGGAAAGGTAAGTGCAAAAACAAGGGAAAGGAGATAGATACTATAAAATTTACACAGAAAAGTTTCATTCAGTAATTATTTATTTGCCTATAATTATAGATTTTGGACTATTAGAATAAAGATTTAATTAATTAATGCAACAACTTTTTTGTTTGTTTGTTTGTTCTTTGTTATATTCCACATATAATTATATCTCTTTTCATTAGCTTGCTTTGTGTAAAGCTCTCCCTGAACAACGACCATGCTATGATACTCTTAATTTCATGTGTGTTTTCTACCTTTTTCCCAAACTTGTCAGAAAATTACTACTAAATTACTACTGGGCAATTTTATACACTGTTTAATTTTAAATTTGCTTTCTCAGATTAACAACTATTTTATTCTAAGCAGAGCAAACTAGATGAAAGGGCTGTCTTAACTGCTCATCAAGTTTCTTTTCAGTGTTGTACTCTTAATCCGTCATTTTACTTATCTTTACTTATCACTTCACATTTGCAAACACTTATTTTCCTCCAGCCAAAGTAGTTCAATGTTTATCAACAGCTCTCTTTTTCTAATGCAAGTGAGTTACTCTAAAAATGTTAACCTTTTGACCCTCTAAAGAGTCTTCCTTCACTTATTTATGACTGGAAGAAAATTTTTAAGCAACACCACTTCCACTTCATGATTTGCAATCATAAATATTCAAAAATAATACAACAGGAAGAAAGTAATCAGCATGCCTCTGAAGGTCCTTAAACAATATGAAGTTCTGGGTGCTCTGGAAAGGTGTGTATTTCCTAGGACTGTTGTAAGCAATATAGTTTCAATAAAATAATACAGTGTTTTGATTTTGTGGGCAAGGTTGGTTTTCAAAAGCTATCAACCTGACCCAAATTGGGGAACTGGCCTACTTGCTTCAGAACACTGGGGAGTCATGACTTTACACTCGTGAACTGCATGAAATAAATATAGGGTCCATTTACAAGACTGTCAACATGCTTTGGAAATGGTTGCATTTTTTAGATGCTAGTGCTAATATTACAGACTCAAAGCAAAAAATAAAAAATGGTTTACTCATTCATAAGCCCGCATTCTTAAATTTTTACTTAGTGTTTAAATTTCATAAGTATTAATGAGCATTTCCTTCCACAGATCCTCCAGTGTCCTTAGTTCTTCCAATAAATGTTTTGTAATATAATATTCCCGTACACCAGTACATGCTGGGGCCCAACTGGCTGGATGGAAGTTTTGCAGAGTGACCTTGAAGTCCTTTTGAGCAGCAAGCTGAGCAGGAGCCAGAAATGTGCCCTTGCAGCAAAGGCCATCAGCACCCTCGGCCCCATTTGGAAGACCATCACCTGGAAGAGAAATGATCCTCTCTCCTCTGCCTCCTTGAGATACATCTGTACTTGTGTGTCGAGGTCTGTGCTCCCCACATGAAGAGAGCAGAACTACTGGAAGGAGTCCAGGAAAAAGCCAGAAAGCTGAGTAGGGAATTAGGCCATTTCTTATATGAGGAGATGCTGAGAGAGCTGAGATTGTTCAGCCTGGAGAAGGCTCAGCACAAACAGTATTAATGTATATAAATACTTGTTGGGAAGAAGTGAGGGAGACAGGCCCAGTTTCTTTTCAGTAGTGCTTAGTGACATGACAAGAGACAATAGCCACAATGTCATATACAAGAAATTCCTTTTGAATATAGGAACAAATATTTCAGTGAGTGGGTGGTCAAATATTTGAATAGTTTGTCCAGTGAGATTGTGGATTCTCTCACTTTGGAGCTATTTAAAATATGTCAGGATACAGTCCTGAGAGAGATCAAGCTTATCCTGCTTTGACCAGGGGGTTTGGACTAGATGATTTCCAAACATGCCTTACAATCTTCACTGCTCTGTGATTCTATGATTTTTAGAAAGATAACATTTCACTGTGGTATTTTATTTTTCAAGTTCAAAATCACATAAATACTAAAAATCTGCTTTATAGAAAATTGAATTTCTTTGTTTAGAACCAAACATTGGTGCTATGTTGTACCCATTACTGCTAACAATAAATTTAATTTTCAGGAAAATTACCATTCTGAATTAACATCTTGTACCTGTTTGAAAATTATTGTGGCATTATACATTACATATTTTTCAATAAATTACATCGGAAAACTCAAATATCAACAGAAAATAATTTAAAGACCACCTTCAGTGTTCTTTATGTAATCCTCTAGTAAGCTACACAGTCTGCTGTCTCCTATTGCAATTCACTTCTTAACTATGTGATTTCCACCACATGGTTTCCAAATGAACTTTATTCCCTGCAGTTACTTGATTTTCAGGGAGAAATAAAGAGGAAGTATATTTTTTTCTTCAAAATAGGTTGCATTCTTCAAACATAAGCATAGAAAAATAATGTCCTGTCTTGTATGAAACATGAATTATTCAGTGACAGAGTTGGAAAATTATTTTATATAATATTGTGCTTTAATAATGAAGACATAGTGAGTGGGCTGCTGGTAGGTATGATGCACTCAAACAAACAAATTTTCAAAAATATTTTCATTTGTTTCCTTCAAGTACTTGTCAGTAGCTCTTACTAGCAATATTAGGTTAGTGATTCTAGTAGGAGAAACAGTTTATCTGTTCCTTGGAAACCTGCTTCTTACACATTAGCATAAAACATAGAAAGCATGACTTTGTGGAAAGATAAGAGCACTTTAAAATTATACAGAAAACCTTATGAGGAACCTACCTTGCCTACATACTGATAATCAGATCCTGTGTATTCCTCTAAAAGAAAAAACTGATTCCACATCCAGCCTCTCTTCTGGCGGTGAATTGCTTTCCCATCATTCCCTAAAGCACGTCCTCCAAAGCTTTTGGGTCTGAGATCAGGAGTCCTTCTGAAGAGCATTTCTGTATGGCAGGGATGTGGCAGCCACATCCAGAGCAGCAGAAGTAATAGGACTTGCTGTACTGTCATAGTTCTCCACTGCCGATGCTCTTCAAGCCGGCCGGCAGTGGAGCGTAAAGTTCTGTTTTCCTTGGCTTGTTTTAATATATGTATCTAGTTTCTGATGCAGCCAAGTGGTTTCCAGGAGCTCATCTCTGAAGTGTATACAGTAACCAAATCCTGAAAGCAAACAGAGAAGAGGCAACTTAAGTTGAAATGCATTCACTCCTTAGTGTCCAACATCACTGCTACTGTACCCTTCATATACAAAGCATAATGACATAGAAAGCAATCTGGTCAGAAATATAAAGGTTATCCATATAGAGGGAGCACTGAATA
>VWZU01013814.1:1199527-1224379 GCA_013397095.1 Sterrhoptilus dennistouni | reverse complement strand
TTTTTTTTTTGTTTTATGGTTTCTTTCTCTTTTTTGGGGGGGATTGTTGTTTTGTTTGTTTGGTTGTCTGGTTTTGGTTTTGGTATTCATTAAAAATGATTTAAAGGTGAGAAGTTATGCAAGGTTTACTTTGATGACATTACTTTTTTGAAACATAACAGGTTTTGGCCAACCAGTCTTCTAAGTTGGAACACTGGCATAGAGTGAATTGGGAATTGGCAGGTAACACACAGCACCTACAGAGCCTATTAGTGCATTATTTAAAACGAGCATGGGATGGAGGGTTTTCATCCTTTTCAGCCAGGAGAAAGGAGAAATTCTGGCTTTGGATACAACTGAAGTCTGGACAAAAATTAAGTAAATAGTCGTACAAGCAAATTAATAGTCTGTAATAGTTTGTTAAAATAATCAGGAACTAGGAGTAACAGAATATCAAGATTAAAAAAAAAAAGTCTGAGGAGTACAGAGAGAATTAGACCTTTTGATAGACTTAGTGTCAGCTGGTTTCTTTTACATCTGAATTCAGTGAGATAATTCCATGAATGGCTTTGGAATTGGGATTACAATACTGGAGCTCTGTAGACAGTAAAGGCTTTATTATGAGAGCCATCTTAGAGATGGTTGGATAGCTGATAAATTTTAAAGTTTCCAGTTCTGGGTACAGTTGTTTTGTTTCTCTGTAAGTAAGTATGTGTGCATGTATGAATTTTGCAGCTATAGGAATACTTATTCACCAAAGTATATTAGCAGGCATATTATATGAAGATATAAAAAAAATTCTAAAGAGAAACCAAGTGAAAACTAACAAAACTGAAGACTTTATTTGGCTTTTAATTTCTATTTTATTGTTCATTCTTTTCAATATTGTGTTTCAAGGAAACTACTTCTGTTTCTCTGATAAGTTTCCTCCAATCAACTCTGCTCATTTTTCCTGTGGTGTTTTTTTTCCTTTCTTCTTTTTTATTTTTTCCTCTATCACTACAGATTCCTTTTACCCAGCCACTAGACATTCATAAAGTAGCAACCAGTATTAGCAACCAATTCAAGCAATATTGACCAGCCCTGCATGTCCCATGTAACATCAAGCAAGACTATTTTTCGCTTAATAGCTCCTTTTAGTCCAAACTCAAAATACAAACCTGCAATAGGCTCTGCTAGGCAGAGTCTTTGCCTGTCCACACCATATCAAAATGACAATGAGTCTTGATATTTTGCTCCAATGATTCTCCTACTGCACCCACAACAAAAACAAAAATCCAGAAAACAAAATCCAAACAGTGCATTTGTTGTCACACACAGCTAGCAAGCTCACAAGAAGCTGCCAGATAGTTTAGGAATACTGTATTGCAATAGCAAGGTAACTGTCATGGTCAAAGGGAAAATGGATTCATACTTTATAGGTTTATCCAATTACTTCCTTTGTTAAACAATAAACAGGCCTAATTAAAATGATAGATTTCCACAAATGCAGTTAGGTAGAAAATCAATATTTTTCCTAACAGATTCCTGTAAGATTACATTTATCCCAGTAAAACTCGATAATTTATAGCAATATACCTGATGTACTGTGAATTCTGAGGTTTTAAATAAATAATATGATGTATGTAATTGATGACGTATTTACAATAGTTTCTAATTACCTCTTTTTTTTTTCTATTTTGGATCTAAGATGAATAAAATACTATTAAAATTGGAAGCCAAAGGTTTATAGTTTAATTGCAATTGGAAGTCAATTAGAATTCAGAACATATTTCTACATGAAGAATTCCTGTTTATTTGTATTTAATGTGACTTAATAAAAATTGTACAAGAGAAATACAAGGAATTTAGTATATAGGAAAAAATTATGCCTGTCAATTACCATTTAATCTCTGAATTTTGGGGTTTTTAGTTGTTACTTTTAGAACAAGGGACAAATAAAATATGAACAGCTAATGATTTAACTTCAGGGTATTTTTAAACAACAGTCTCTATTTTAAACTGAAGGGAACAACAAGTGATTAACGATATATTGATCTTTGAAATTAAAGACTTCTTGAAGTGCTACAATGTTTTTACAAAGACTTATTCCTACCTTGTGCTATATTATATGCAATATTTTGATATAATTTCTGAATGAGTGATTCTGTCCTAGGCAGTATCTACACATTTTTCTCTACAGAATATTCTTGTATAAATTTACCAAATCTCTAGAACAGCAAGTGGAATCTCCCTTGTAGAGACCACAAATGAGTAACCACAAGAAGACTGCCAAAAAAAAAAAAAAAGCTCTAAATACATTTCTTAGAACCAAAAATGCTCTCAAAGTATCTGTTCAGTTCTAAATATACTTCCATCACAGCCTCATAAATGAAAAGATAATGATGTATATACCACCCAGATACCTAAGAAAACTGTCTGGAAAAAAAGCTATTTTTCTTAGGACAACAGAAATTTGATAATTCTGTGTATTTGAAGGCAAACAATTTCATATCTGCATATGTGAAATATATAGAGATATATGCAGCATATACATGAGATATTTTACATATACTTTCATGGCACTATAAAGTAACAGTTTGGACAAGCACAAAATATTTCTGCAAAATAATAAATATTTTAAAATGTTATTCAACTATGGCAAAAAGCAAAGAAATCTCACCACTTAATTCCACACGGTGCATAACATACTCAAATCACTCAAGTAATATTCTTATTTTCTATGACAGAGGTAATTTTCTTTATAGCATCTTTTATTTTGCTGCGTTTGTAATTTTTGTTGGGAACAGCATAGATACCACAGGGATCTTGTCCTTATTGCTAAGCAGCATTTGCATGATATCAAGGCTTTTTCTGGTCCTTACCCCAACCCTCCAGTGACTAGACTGGGGGTGCACAAGAAGATGGGAGGGGACACAACCAGGACAGGCCACCCTGACTATCAGAAGGATGTCCTATGCCATGTGACATCATGTTCAGCAATAAATCTGGGGGGAAAAGAAAGAAGTGGAGAACATCAGGAGTAATGTTATTTGTCTTCCCACATCACCATTGCCACATGTGATGGATCCCTGCTTTCCTGGGAATGGCTGAACAACTGCCTGCCCACAAGAAATGGTGAATTAACTACCTTCATTTGCTTTGCTTGGGTGAGCAGCTTTTGCTTTCCCTATTAAACTGTTTTTATGAGTTTTCTCACTTCTATCCTTCCCTTTCTCACCCTTATCCCACAGGAGGGGGAGTGACGAAGCAGCTGTGTGGTGCTCACTGCTTACTTATCAAGTTTAACCCAGAAAAACCATTTTTTTTTTTCCTTCACTCACAGAAAGTTATCTTCAATAAAGTTAGTCCTTTTGGATATCAAGAACCAGATGATCTGTGCATTTTTATCAGCAGATTTCTTCGAATCACTTCCAGGGAGAGGAAAGCGCCACAGAAGATCACAAAATGTGATAGACATGTCTATATGTGATAGACTCTCCTTACAATTCCTGGATTACAAAGCCATCAGAAAAATCTGAATCTCTCATCTTATATTAATGCTAATGTCTAAAATCTGGCTGAGAAGTAAATACATAAAGATACAGCTACAAGAGTACACATACTACTATATATTCAGACACTTTCTGCACAACGACATTCTGGGAATTGTCAATATAGGAAATGTTGACCATCTCTTTTCAAAATCACTCCAGGGGAAGCAAATCCATTTCCATCCAGCACATACAATGACTTAACTAGTTGATAAAGAATTAGTATTTTATCGAATCTGCCTTGCTATTTTTACAGGGTGGCATCCAGTTTCTCACTTCTGAAAAGTTTATGTCAGACTGGATCTCTGTCATATTGCTACAAACATCATTTGTTGCACCTGCCAAGAAAATACACATTGACCCAATGCTAGTGTCAGCATGGGACAAGGCAATGCTGAACATTTTAGATTTCTTATTTTCATTTATAGCTTGCTTTAAAGTAAAGCCAGCAATTACAAGAAGGTTAGGACTTTAGACAAATACAGAAGGAAGGTTACTTGAGGTCTTACATCAATTTATTAAGATCCAATGGATCAATGGCTCCAAAAGGAAAGTAAAAGCGATTCTTAGGAGGCTGTAAAGGTCACATAAATTAAATGGCAATACATCACACTGAATGTTTTTATTCTTATGACTCATTGTGTTCACTTTTCCAATTTCCATCGTGTCACTCACAAGTTACTTGCTCTAGCCTATATTTTGAAAATGCATTTTCATTGGCATATTGACAACTATCCTTTCTTTTCCCCACAGCTTCCTTTTTATCTCTGGTGTTTCTTTTACTCCTCTTCCAAACATCTGCTTGAGAAAGACAGACTAACATAAGAGTCTAATGTCAGTGGCAGTGTTATCCTTATGTTACTACAAGAATGTCAAGCATTTGTTCTCAGTTTCAGCAACAAAAAGTCAACTACTTCAGTGACTGAAGTGTACTTGCTAAAGAAATTCACTGATGCTACTCAAAGGAAAATGTGATAAGTCATTAAAGTGCATATTATGATTTTGAAAGAAACTATGGAGATTTTTTTCTCTCAGTGTTAAGCAACACAGAACTACAATATTATGAAATATATATACATACACATTACCAAAACTTAGTGAGAATGTCAAGCAATGATTTCCTCCCTCTTCTTAAAACATTATTTTGCAGTAAAACAGATATCTCATCTCTAATAACTGTTATATGAGTGAGGATTGAAGAACTCAAGTGTAATTTCTTCCAGTGCCTATAAACAAACCTTCCAATTTGCAATCACTCCTTCACATTACTCAGTGGAACTGTTTAAGACAGACAGCTCTGTGACAGCCAAGAAAATAAATACCAAACCTACAAAAAGTACACCAGTTTTGAGAGAGAAAGGTGTTTAAAAAATGTCCATACACTGAATATGACAGAAAGTCACTCTCACAACTGCTGAAAATTTTGCACCTTTCTGGCAACTAGTGAGGTAAGATGTCAAACACCACTGACAGACAATGAGGTCAGCAAGAAGTCATGTCACAGAGCAACCAAATCACCAGCAGCACTGCAGCTATCATTTGTAGCCTCAGCCCTGACAGGTGCTGCATGTGAGCCCCTTCTGCTCTGCAACTGGACTGCAACTTCTTCAATGTCTCTGTGCCTCAGAGATTTTTTCAAATCCTGTTCCATAACCTTTTCCAATTTAATTTCCCCTCCAAAGGTTTTATTTATGCAAATTCTTGAGGTCTGCTACAAATGCTCATCCATCCCAAGGCTTGCAAGCTTCTTCTACAGTATCAACATTTGTAAAAACACCTAACTCTTTTCAGTAACTAATTGTTTTTATTCATTACCTTATAGAGAACCTTCTCACAAGGAAAAAACACCTCTGGTTCTATAGAACAATATTCTAGAAATAAATCTGTGGCTGATTGTGTCACCTGGACTTCTTTTCCTTCCTCACTTAGGGGACATTTTTCACTGAGTTATTAAATAAAGATGATTTTTTTTCTCTAGAGGATCTGGAAGGAAATAAGGAAGGAAAACGTAGGTACTAGCTTAGTAAAAAGGATTCTGGAGATGAAACATGGGCATACTAAGACAAACGTGTTATTTAGGTATGGATAAGAAAAAGGAGTATAGGATAGAATAAGTAAGTGTCGAGGGGCAAGAAGGATAAAAAGAACAGGAGATAGCAAGTCAGGATGAAGAAGGTACTGCATTAGGCATCTAATCAGATGTCTTTGACATCTGTACATTTATACAAAAAGCACAGTGAGCAAACCTAGAAAATTGCACCATTTTTTGTTTGAAAGTTTCAAACATATAAGCATCTTAGAGAGCTGGTGCAGTATCCCAAAGGACTGGAAGATTATGATAATATTATGTGAAACAAAGACAAGGAGACCAAAGGAGGAGTAATTTTTGAAAGAAACTATATGGCACAAACAAAAGCTTTTGTAGTGCAAAAGTGGAATAGAAAATGCAGCAGAGAATAGACTTTGGCTAAGACACTGTAATTTAATTCCAACCATAGTGAAAGAAACACCTCAAAAATATAAAATACGTTGTCCTTTTAAATAAGAGTATAAAGGAATACCAGGGAAAGAAGGACGTAAAACAGACAAAGTCAAGGCACAAAAAAGAAAAGTCAGAGACATCAAGATGAACTAATTCTGTAAGAGAATTAGGAACAGAAGCAGGATTGAAAATTAGGAGAGGAACAGTGTTTTACAGATAAATTGAAGGAAGTTGGAGAATTCAGTATGTTATCACAGCAGCATTCTTTTTACAAATAAATGCAGGACCAATAGCTAATACAATTTATATTGGTGGCAAGATGTTATGATCTCTGCATTAAATAGGAAAGATTAATTGAAGAATTTACATGTGAATGGCCACCTTTTCCAATCCTATTAGCTGTGTCACAATATGTTTTACATCAAGAGACATAAGATACTGAAGAAATCCATAAACAATTTCTAGGTGAGAAGCAATTCAAACTCCCCCTGAAGGGGATGGAACAACACTGGACAAGGTATGCAGCTGTAAGCAAGGCAAGTGTTAAGTTACAGGATGATTCAGTGATAAGACATTTAGGAAACCCAGCAACCCAGCAGCAGCACATTCACATGTTGATAAAACAAAACCAGCTCAGCATGAGAATCAGGCATTCTCAAGGCCCACACACTGTTCACTGCAATTTACAGGTTTTCAAAGCATGGGTCTAATGAATTTACTACTAGTATAGAACATGAATTGGCTGAAGCAGCTTCAGAATAATTAGTCATTCTCTGATTAAAAGTATACATTTTCCACTCCAGTTCCTCTCTTAATTCTTCCTATGATTGAATAATTATCATGCCTGGTGGACAGAGAAAAATTACTAAATGTCAACTATCTTAATGCTTGTGAGGCAAAGATCACTGAATATGATTTAACGGCAAGCATCATCTGGAGTCAAAAAAAAAAAGAAACTGATATATAAGGAGGATTATTAAGGAGGATTATAAGAAAAACAAAGTATATCTTCTCTACTCATCAACAATGGGAAGGGCTTAGCTAACATAAGAAATTCATTTTGAATACCACATTTTAAGAAAGATGTGGAAAAGAGGAACTCTCATGACTGTCATGGCACGAGTGAACAAACTGGTGCTGCTATGTTATAGAAAAAAAAGGAATGTGAGAGGGAAGAGCAAGTTACAATTTAGAAATATAAAAGATTTGGACAAGGGTTAGTCTGTTATCCATATCTACTGAATGTGCATGAAGTAATGTTTAATATGATTTGTAGCTGAGAAGAAGAAAAAAAACCAAACCACAAACCTCAACCCAGTGAATTTAATTTTTTTTTTCAATTTTGATAATAATCACATCTACAGACAGAACTAGCACACATTAACATAGTACAATTAATCTCTTAAGACTGTCTTGGAGATTAACTTCCTTTTCCACCTCTACCCATTCTTAATCTTGTAAGTGCTATACCCAGAAGACCAACCCTGAACTTCATTTTATTTAGACTGAAAAAAGTAATAAAAGGCTATTACATAATGTATACTTTCAGATATGCTTCACATCCACACAATAACTGAACAAAGAAGAAGAACCAAGTTTTTTGAGCCAATCTTGATCATGCTGGCCCTATTTTGTGAAATCAAAAATAGTAAAGTGTTCCATTAATGTAGATGCAACATTAAATAGGTAATATTTGCAGGCTGACTTTCACAGTTGTTTATATATTAAACACAATTTGAAAAACCAAATGCTTATTCATATTTTGTTTACTAGCATCTCACCTTATGTTTGCTTTTTTAGTTGTCCTTTCAGACTAGTGGATTTTCAGAAGTACTTTATAACCACACAGGAAACAGACCAAATGCCTGAACATGAAATGGTTAATCCTTATGTACCCACTGTGTCTTTAAGGAAAGAAAGATGGAATGATTCTAAGCATGCAGAAAAAATGCTGCCTGAAAGAGGAAAAGTCCTATGAAAACTGTAATCACATTGCTATTAAGAATGACCTGTCTCCAATATAACATTTGATTCTTTTAGGTATTTCAGCTGTTTCAAATCACACTAAGCTCTAATATGATACATCATTTAGCATCAAACATAAAATGTTATGTTCCCAAAGAGACCGCAGTGGAAAGAAGCAGAGGAAACAAATCAATATTGCCTACAGAAAACTTCTTTAAAAAAAGGAAAAAAAAAATTCAACATTTTATTAAATTGGCAAACTACTTCATCAGACTTGAAAATTCCCACATTTATTTTATTATATATTGCCATGTTATTTTACTTAAGCATACAAGTACAATATATAGCCAGTGTCCAGGGATGAACCTGAGTTAAGACAACTTATTCCCAAACTCTGTGAGCTATTCCCCAGTCTTAGTTTTACAAATGCCTTATCTTTGTGACAACTTCTAACAGGCCACAATATTTCCATACAAAGAACTCCATAGAAAGACTTCTGAAAGTAGAAGAAAATCCAAGCACCTAAACCTGGCAGTTTACACAGTCTTTACAGTCTTACTTAGTGTCAGAAACCCAAAACCAACACATTGTAGAGAGATTTTGTTTGCTTTTCACTCCTGTGTAGTGTTAAATGGGTAAAGCTGCACCTCTTCAGAGAACTGTACATCACAAGCACCCTGGACCTTGTGTTTCACCTCCCAATACACAGCTCAGACATCCTGGTTATTCTCTACCCATGAGCACTTTATTTTCCTCGATGTCTCCATAAACATTATGGCACAGGACCTCAAGAAAATGGAAAGCTTTTGAAGAGGATAAGCAAATCCCACCAGGATGTGTTTACAAAGAAAGAGCCCCAGAGATCACATGCAAAGCAGCCCAATTATTAGGAAAAATTCCCAAGATAAAACTGATATAGAATGCTGTTTTCAACATCTATACATTCATAACTGTAGTCCATAATTTTTGATACACCCAAATAATCAAGAAGACTTGATTTTAAGTTTTATTTACTATACAATGGCAATTGCAGTGCTCCCTCTCTAGGCTACTGCCCAAGCATCCACATAACACACATTTCTAGGAAATAATAGGACTCCAGGCTATGCAGAGTGGATATAGTCTGGGGGTGACAGTGGTTGTATTCTTTAATTATAATATTTTAAATAGACAAAAAGCAGTCTAAAGCTCTTCAGCAATCCTGAAGCCTTTGCTGTTTTGCAAACAGTCAGGCAGTGCACAAATAGATAAGAGGTCAATTCCTATGCACAAACACTTGCAGCCCAATAACTGTCATTACTTTGCATACCTATTAGTAGCTAATAATCGATACATGATAAAAACTGTCTTTTCTTTATTGTTAATTAAATCTTCATAAATAATAGCCTTTATACACTGAAAATTATCTAGGAACTATAGCTGTACCTCATGAACATCCTTGATAGCACTGAATATTCTTAAAAGCACCAAAGTACATGATAAAATCAATGTTTAAAAACTAGCAGAAGGCTGAAGAAACACTAGGAAAAATATATTTGCAAGCATATGCAAAGTATCATATTGTATCCAAGAATATTGTGTTCTGATACCTAGAGATAGTATTTTTTATGGATAGATGTAAAGGGACTTATCAGATGATTGTTGATGTCTGAACAATTTTTTAATATTTCTCCTTGCCATATGGTCTCTTACCTGGTTTCAGGGCATTGCTGCACCACTTAGGTCTGTTCAAGTTTAACCAATTTTTGTGGATTCTAGTGATACAGTCCAGGAAGGGGATACTTGGAAGAAGTATGACATTATTTAGCAGCCCACTGAGAGAGAAGAGTGGGCTCTTCTACAAGAGAAGTTTTGCATGCCCAAATGAATATATTTTGATGCACAAATCAATATAATTTGATGTTTAAAAAAATAAAAAAAAATTTTAAAAAAAAGTGTTTAATGTTTTAGCTACATAATAAAGTTTCTCATAGAGGACTTCAGACTCCTTTTAGCCTGATACAGAAAACCACTCGTTCACAAGCACCAATTGTTTCAAAGCACTCAACTGTTAATTGAATTTTAAAATATTCAGTTGTTAATTTGCTATGGTGCATCATACAGATGAAAGATAAACATGTGTGATTGACAGGAAATGTGAAGTGAGGAGTATTGAACATAAGAAAAATGTCCTAAGCAAAGAACATGACACATAAAAGAAACTTCAAAATACCAGTACCTACACAGCAGAGAAAGCAACCCAGTGATTAAAAACTGGGCCACATTGGAATAAAAGTAACATTAAAAAAATATTGCTTATAATTTTGGAAATTTTATGAACAGAAATACATAAAGGAAAATACAACAATCATTAAAATTCTAGGAGTGATATATATATGTATTAAAAAGGCTTAAAATTTGATTTGCCTAATAATTTTATATTATAGTCTTATGTGGAAGATTTAATAATTCTAAAATACTTGGCAGTGTTTGACTTACAACACTGTAGTATTTCAATGAGGTAACTTATTAGTATTCTATTAAATATATAATTCCGTATATTGCCATGGATATGGAAATTTCTGCTCAATGTACCCTGAAGCAAAAGAGCAATTGAGCACTTCCTAGGCAATAAGAATGTTCAGCTCAGTGCAAGTTCTCATTTTGCACTTCTCTTCCAGCACAAGCTCTGATCATGTGAATTCTCTATAAAATTTAATCATTCCAACTGTCCTCTTCATTTCATTACTAAAGCAGGCTGCTCATTGTGGTCCTTAAATCAATTAAATCAACTTCCTGACAAATACTTACTGGACTTCACTGAAAGACAATGAAAAAAGTCACTGCCTTCTAAGAATTATGTGAGCAATTAAAATTACCCTTTTATTAAAATTAGGGTGGAAACCAATGAAGTGTCTGAAAAATTATAAGTTCTGAACAAAGTAAGCCTTAACTAAGCACTAGCTGAGACAAATATGTAATGTGGATGGTTAAAGAGAAGTTAGAGAAAGTTAGCCTCAGAAATACAGAGATGTTTTATTCTTATTTTCTTCTAGAAACTTAATCTCAGAACAAGGCACAGCTTTGCTTCAGGACCAAGTTTCCCAAAGCACACATGTATACGTATCTGGACAGAACAAAAAAAAAATAAATGTGCTGACTTCGTATATCTGATCAAATCCTGTCAACAGCAACGGGAATTAAACACAAGATTAAATAATTTTTGAACTGCTGGGGTCTCCTCTGCACAGAAGCACCTGAGTTTATCAGCATACCTGGCGCTCAAACTTCAGTGGTTTTCTGCATACAAACTCCAGTTTGCAATACATAGTAGGAGGTGGCTTTCAGGCCTTCCTGGAGGCAAACTCTTTCCCTGTTATTATGAAGAGGGCATCAGAAATCCACTGACGATGAGGAGCTTGGCAGTGGTGCCCAGCCCTGAGTCCCCTGGTTCCTCACATGCGCGACTCTTCCGCCTGAACAAGCACCCAGCACTTGAAGCATGGCCTAACTGACAAGAGCACCTGACTGCTGCTGTTAACCAAAATGCCTTTCAAAAAAGTACTAGAACACACAGAAAGAGGAATATTAACTCTTATTTAATCTCCTTCAGGTTGTTGGTTTTTTTTCCTTTTAAATGAGTGGCAAGACAGACTAGTATGGTGTTTTCAAAGTGCAAAATCTGTGAAGTCCTTGTGGATAGCATTGTGGACTAACAAAAAAAAAAAAGCAGCAGAGCCAATCATTGTCACCTTTCCTTTCTCATATCAATCAGTTGTCACAAACAGCTAAGGAGCTAGAAAAGAGCTGTAGCCTGGTCTAAAACTATTATAAAGATTTCTGGAATATCTGGAGATAAAGGTGTTTTTTTTCCTTTGGCTGGGGAGAACTTATTTGAATACTGTTACAGAGAAACTTCTAGAGACATAAGGGTTTAGTTTCCCTGAAAATGTTCATATCCTGCACAAGACATTGTGAGGCTATTAAAAATTATGGTTAAATAAAGGGAAAATACACTTTAAAATTTCTTAAGGCTGGAAATTTCTCTCTCATTTATAAGAAAATACAATTCCTTTTGCCTTTTGCTTCCCAAATTCTCTTAACAACACTAAAAAGTGACAGCTATTCCCATGACAGTCTGTCATAGTGCTTTACATCAGAGTGGATGGATATAAATCCATTGCAGGAAAACACATTTCATATTTCTGAAGCACGCTGATTGCATCACATAGGTGATGGAGATAATTTTTTGTCCGATTTCAACATTCATAACTTAAATTATTTCTACATTGTAAAAGGTAGGGAAGGAAAAAAAAGTGCTTTATTTGCAGATAATATATACCCAGGTGTCTCTGTTTATCTCCACAAGAAAACAACCAAGTTTACTTTGGCAAAGACAAGTTTAACCTAATGCCAAAAATTACACACCAGTGTCACTACTTTTAATTTTGCAGTTCTCTTTTCTATTTAAATAGCCCTTCTCAGTTTGTCCTGAGAATTGCAATCTCCGAAGGACAAAGTCATAGCTACAAACTCTGACTCAGACTGTTTCTGCAGGAGTCTGAAAAGATGGCACAGCTACATTGTGCGTGTAAGAACAGCACCCATGATTGTCAGGAAACTGTGCTTTTTGTGACCTTTATGTCTTGTTTAAAATTTCTGTAGACTCGTGGGCCCTGAAAGATGTCAGTTATTTACTACTGCAGTTGTACAGCAGGATGAATTTTTTTCTTTCACTGCCAAAGCTTAGGTATGTGTTGCTTAGACTAACTGGTCGTCACACTAGAGATAAATAATTTTGACAGTCAGGAGAACACAGTAAATATACAAGTTCCACAGATCAGCAATCAGCCTTATCTGACAGACTAACCCCAGAAAGAGTTTTAAAAAGCATTTTTTCCTTTTGATCATCTAGACAAGTTCAGTGACAGACACTTTTCAGTCTCCCCTTTATATACAGGATCCAACAGTTTCCAGCATAAATAATGTATTTATCTACCTAAAATTCTAACTAAATTATGCACACAGGGATTGAAAGAGTAAAATCTACTGTTCAACAGGTGCAATTTGAAAAAAAGGAATACATGGAATTTTACAACAGAGATGAAGAGATTCTAACAATGTTTTTTTTCAAAAATGTATTCTGAAACTGTGCTACACCTATTTTCATGGTTTTCTGAAGATAATCATAAAATCATTAACTTTTCACCTCCAGAAGCTCCACAAATAAGAAGAATCACTTCAATTGACCATGTTTCCTCTTCCCTCCCTAACTTCAAAGAAGACATTGATAGATTGAATTATTTCATCTTTCTAATACATTTTCCTAACTATCTGCATATTCTTTTTATCCCTTAAACTGATTTTACCTCCCTCTTATCCACATAACACTGTCTGCAAATTTTCTTAATCTCATCTCACTGGAGACTTTCTCTTCAGTGACTTATGACATACTGCATCATCTTTCTATACCTGTCCTTGCTTTTTTGCCCATCTCATTCCATGGTTCAGGTGAAGCATACTGCCTGAGCTGAAGCTTTTAGAAGAAAGTATGTTTTAAAAATGCCTTAAACCAAAAGTTTAAAAAAAAAACCAAACCCTCCAAAACATCTAACAGAATTCTATTTCCCCCCTCTTTAATAATCTTTAAAATATTCTGTACTAAGTTCGTATTAAATGTAACAGAGAGAAAACTACACTGACATGCATAAACAAATGTATATTAATCCAGAATAAGAAGAAGATATAATGTTGGTAAATAGGTAAACTTTTAAGATTTATTTTGTGAGGCCTTAAGCTTCACACTTTTCTGTTGAAACTATGACACATATTTAGATTTGTCATTCTTGTCGGAAAATTGCTTCTTGTCAATTCACTGGAATGAGCAATTGCAACTCTTTTGTTAAGTCATCACTTTAATTTTGCAGTCTGTTACAGGAGGCAGATATAGAAAGAGAGAGAAGTATTCAATACTGAAATATTAAGAGACTTTTACTGGGATGAGGAGGAAATAATCACATTATCACATACCTGTTTAAAACTGCTGAATATCTGTATCTTATTACATTAATGTTATGATTCCTCTCTTCATTCTAGCTGATAGCAAGGGAGTTTTATGTCAAGCTAACCCTAACCAGAGAAATCACACAATCTTTAATCAACTAAATTGAATGCTTGCTTCACCTGTTGACTGACTTATAGTACACTGAACTCATCACTGTGGTACCTCAGCTAGTGATTGCTTATTAAAAATCACATTCTAGTGACTAAGATTTTAATATTTACCATGTAATGGCTAGAAAATATATCTTGAATTTTTATCATTCTAATAGTTTTATTTGCTGTACAAATATAGAAAGCATATCATATACAGACAGTATTGGTCATGTATACAAAGTAATGGAATCATCTGGCATTAAAAGAAAAGATATCAAAACAGTGTTCTCATTTGGTACTAATTTTGATTGATAGTATTTCTTCCTTAACCTGGGAGGATATAATAACTCACAAAGTAATAATCTGACATTGATTTTCAATAACTACAGCATATTCAGATGTTATTTGAACAAGACTATATATTTTTTTTTCAAGAATAAAAACATCTTTACTTTTGAAAGAATGAGAACCCCCACCTTAAGTAAAAGCAGGTATCTCAATTCTCTTTCCAGCTCTTTACAGAGAATAATATATTTGCATCTAGAAACTTTCATCACACTGAAAGTTAGAGATAAGTAAGCAAATATGGACTATTGTATAGAAAACTCCTTCAGAAGCTGAGCAAGAATGTGATCTGTACTGATTGCAGATACCTACAAGCATTATCTTTAAAACCCCCAGGTATTAAGCTGGTATTTATTTAGTACAGAACCAGAACTACTCATTTTTCTGAATCCCAAGGAAAATACCAAGAAAATATACAGCATTCGTATGCTGTTCTTACTCTTTTTTTGCATGCAGGTTCATATGAATTTTCTCAAGCCAAAACCAGAAAATAAAATGAAAAACAAGAATGCTATCACAGACCCTGGCTTTCTGTTAAATATTACAGGATGCTGAAGCAAATATTGCCTTGAGCTAGCTAAGTATTAAAGTATTCTACAGAGATGTAATGCACTACTACAATAAAAATGTATTGACAATTGCCTTGAACCAGTTAAGCATGCTACAGAGATCTAATGCAGCAGACTAAAAATCTATTTCTATGTGGTAATGACAGTCAATTTCTGTGAGATTTCTCAAATCAATAATTATAGGCTCTTAAAAAGGAAGAAAACAAAAAACCAAATATAGCTTTGTCCTATGCATGAATTGGTTTGTTATTTTACAGTCAAAGTTAAAATTCATACATACATACATATCTATCACCAAAGCAAGGTTCATTTTTGCTAAGCTCAGAAAATACGTGCTGAAAAGTCTACCTCTTTGTTTCATATAATTATCCTCTTGCCACGAGATGGCACCAGAAGATTAAAAATATCTGCATTCCTAAGGTTCCTATCTGAAAAAAAGGAGTACTTTTTTGGGGAATTGCACAAGAAAGATCTTCAATATTTGACTTCCAATTTGGTTAGCAAATTATGAATATCATTCTGCTTACTTTGACAAACTACTGAAATGCAGAGACTTACCACAGAGTTAATGGAGAAAAAATTGTTGTACTAAAGCTTAAGTTTCCTACAAATTGCAAAGAACTAGCTGTGGGCATTTAGAATTATATATTCCTTCTATAGAACAGGGAAGTAAAAGCATATCCAGTATATTAATATAAACTGAACTGACACAAGAAAAAATAACTCCAATACCATCAACAATGTATAGTATCCCCTAAAGAAAATTTATGAAACTTCAACGAGTTATGCATTATGAATTATTCCTTTACTCAATTTTCCCTCACAAATGCAAATAGAGAAAAAAAATAAATAAAGGTTGATCTCAAATTTCGTGAGCTCATTAAAAAGCTGTGTGGTATATAATGTGAAAAGTGAAGAAACTCTGTTTCTAGCTTGTAGAATACCATATTGTCAAATGAATGCTTTTCTATTCCCACAGCAAAATCTCATCCTGTATGAAGAGTATTACCCTATGACATGAACAACTTGAAGTGGACTAACTGCATAAAACCAACCCAAAACCAAGGCCCATAGCCCCATATAGGACAAAAAAAATTCAATCCATAATCACTCCTCTGGCAATTATTTCATGTAATACATTTATCTATTAAAATTCCAGCAAATTCTATTAAAAATGGTTCATAACCTCCAACCACAAAGAAACCAAGCGTTTCAGAAAATAAAACTACAAATTCCTCAGCAAATTTCACATCACTACAGCTTTTTTCTTTTAAAAAAAGTAAATACTATAAAAGGTATTTGTGTCAGTATTGTTCTGATCTTCACTGCCAGTGTTTCTGATTGTACAGAAACATATTAAGCTACCTTTAAACATTTTTTCTGCACATCACTTTATTTTAGCTCATATATTTTAAAGTACTAATGGATTAGCCTTGAGAAGTCAGCACTTGATTAAACATTAGAATCATTGAAACTAATTCTGTTTACTTAGATAGAATTGAACACTTTAAAATATTCCTTTTTTGCTGTCATAGTGCCACTATGATGTCACATTTCTTTAATTTTATTTTCCTTGTAAGTAATATCCCCATTTTAATCCACTATAATGGTAACTAAATAGCTTCTAAACTTGTTCAGGAATTAATTTTTTGTGCCAGGGCATCATGGTTTTTTTGATTTTTGTAATTTTTGGGTGGTTTTTTTTTGTTTGTTTGTTTGTGGGAAAAGAAGGATTTTAATATACTTGAAGAAGAGAGGGACTCCAGCTAGCACACCCAGAGTAACAAGGAAGCAGTCACATCACTAAAATGACCCAACAGTCATGGATACCTCTAAGGCAAAACAGCCTGGGTGCTTTCCCAGAGATTCAGCTGGAACCATTTCAGTGGCAGCTGTGGGACTGATCCACCTAGGCTGCTTTTGTCCCATTAGCCCTGACTTTCACAGCCTGCCCAAGTGGCAAAACAATCTCAGATCCCACATGCACAAGCAATTGGTTGGATCTTGATGGCTGCAGCCATGGAGAAAGGAATTGGCAGGTATTTTCTCTCCTGAATGTACATAAACTGAAATTTAACAAGAACTCACTGGTCTCTAAACTCAGGGGGTCTGGTCCTGTAATTTAGAAGGCTGAAGTACTTTGATCTTTACCACTGGTTTTTAACTCCAGTTAAATGGTTGTGGTTAAAAGTGAAAACGTAAAAGCTCCTTTGTAAGTTCTGTTCTAAAGCACAATATAGCAAATACAATTTAAATCACTGAAAGCAGTGAAATGTATTTATACTGGTATTAAAAAAAACACCTTTCTGATTTCATAGCTTAAATAATTGGTTTCTCCTTCACTGTCACAAAATTTTAGCCATCCAGTTTAGAATATCTCAAGCTTAGTGACCTTTTTTAGTCACATTATAGATTCTCAAATTTTCCAGAAGATTTATGCTCATCAAAACTTTAATGGGATTATTAATATAATGCACTATGTCTTAGTTCTTTTTCCTTTTCTAATTCTCATTATTCTGGCCTCAAATAAAAAACTGGAGACCCTAACCACAGTTAGGATATATTCACAAATAGCACAAGTGTTTCAGAGTGATTTAGATGCCTTGTTAATCAAGGATCAAAAGAAGAAATGTATGATTTTGTCTTAATTTTCCATCCTGTACAAATATTCCACATATGTGTTTAAATTTTAGAGAAGACACCAGTTAATTCTGGTGATCCGAATGATTAAAGACTCTCTAAATAATATAAACTAATAAACAAACAAACAAGTAATACATTTCCATTTAAGAAAGGTTTTCTCAAATTAATTAGACAAATCAGGATACCATTTGGTTTGAAACCACTTAAGAAGGGAAATTTGGAGGAGTAGTATAAGCAATTTTATAAAGAGTACTTTTAGAGAGGAAAATGCACCTAACTCTATCCAGTCAGATTCCATTCAGTTGTGGCTAGCAGAAAAAAAAGTAATTCCAGTAACACATAGCACAATTGGTTTTAACTTCTCTAATCACAAACTAAGTAAGATGCCCCCAAGCCACGGAGAGAACCAAATGTACTTAGCATGCCTGGGATTCTTCACCCATTTTAATCAAGATGCCAGCTTCAGTGCTATCTTCACCATGAGCACCATACTCTCTCTCAAGGGAAAGAGCACATCTCAGCATTCTAAGGTCAGAAAATAAGCTTTGTCCAACAGAGGGGGAAAAAATCAGACACCCCTAAAATGGTTCTCATGGTAGTGTTCTACATTGCACTCTTTTATTGATACTATCAATTTCTCCCAAAAGACTGTGGAAACTATCCCTGAGCAAAACAGGATTAGAAGACAAAAATGCTATTTAAAACTTGGCCATGAGAAGTGGGAAGCAGAAGTTTATTTAGGGAACTTGGATGTAATATGCTTAAGTAGATCTTAAATTATATTTCATGTCATAAGGAAATGTTTTACTTCTGCAATCTCAGAAGCAAGGAATTTTTAGAAATTTTAATTAGGGGTACCCCATTAACCCATTCATAAATTGAGGTCTACTCTGTTATTTACCACTTAATACAAGACTATTCTGATTAACAGTGTTTATTTTTTAGCAGAAAGTCAGGAGAGCTGGCTAGTAGCTCTGCATAGCTTATGCCACAGAATCAAAATTATAATGCATGAAAAAAGAATAGAGCATGCAACACTATGGACATGTAAAACCCCTCTCCCATACTAATGAAAGAAAACAAAAATTAAAAGGTATCTGTATTCATAATGAAAATATGATCTATAACATAATGTGAACCTTTTGTAAAAGATTATTTGCATAATTTGTTATTAAAATTTATTCTTACACGTGGAAAGGAAGTAACTGAAATATTGTTATTTTCTTGCTTCAGTTCATTATGTTTGGGGATTTTTTGTGTTAAACACATTCAGTTGGGTTTTCTTCTTTCTATTCTTTCTTTTTTTTCTTGGGTTTTGTCTCACTATTATTTCTAAAAACTGAAAGTCCAGATAATCTTCTGAATAATCTCAATGTTTAAAAAACAAACAAGCAAATATATATCCAACAGTAGCTTAAGAATTAAATCTTATTAATCTAATTTGCGCATGTAAACTTTAGGTAAATGTATTACCAATAATTTTCATCAAGTATAGAATCAATGACATTTTATCATGGAGTCATAAGAAGGGACCTGAAAGATCTTCAACATTGTGTAGTTCCAAGCCCCTTCCACCATGAGCAGGGATGACACCCACTACTGTGGACAAGATATCCACAGCTTCACTGGGCAACTTGTTTCAATGCCTCACTACGCTGCAAGCAAAGAATTTCTTCCTAATATCTAATCTAAACGTCTACTTTTAACTAATTTTCTGCTGACACAGAGATAAAATGGATGTGCATTTATGGTTCCCAGTTCCAAGCACCATGGAAAAGGCATCAGGGAAATGACAGGTCACTACTTCAAAGAGAAAGGAATTGATACATTTATGAGATAATTTTTCTTGAATTCTTAGAATCAGAATAAATTTAACCATCCTCCCTCTATTCTCAATACACATACTTCGGGTTCTTGTGTCTTTTCTCACTCTCACTTAAAAACTCATAGATTTACTCTTTTTGCCTTTTGTGTAAAATATGAAATGTTCAAAACCCCCTTGATTAAGGCTGTGATACTTAGAGGAAGTAATGACAGAATGCACAGCTTCTAAGCTTCCTGAACACAGGTATATCTCTGTTTTAGATGTGCTTTCTATTAGGAGAGTATGACAATTAGTAAGATAATTTTTGCATACACTAAACAGATGGAAATACTTGAACTACTGAAGTGTGGTAGACACATGTATGCAATAAAAAGTTTAGATATATATATTTATGTTATTTTGGGTGAGAAAAATTATTAGTCCCCTGGGACACTGCATTTTGTGTCTTGCTAATAGTGCTGCAAATTACATTGGTATACATTCTTCATGTTCAAAAAATCTGAATATTCTAGCATTGCAGAGTTCATGAGGATTGCAGTCATCTTTAAAGATCATGTTCTGGTCTGGGTAAGTGGTGGTATGTCATGTTCTTTATGTTGTAATGCAAAACATTGCAATAAGGTGAGACAATAACCCAATCTGTAACATGGCAGGTGATGGGATATCAACAGTAAAATATACATGTACATACATTCATATATATCATACTGTTCTTCATGAGAAAATGTTTGAAGAGGGTTTTTTGGTTTTCTTAGAAAACAGGAGAATAAGGTTGTAGCTTTTGAGCTACAGAATTCTGGAAACATCTATTATCAAGTAATTTTGTGAATCATTACCTTTAAATAAACACACACACATGCTCCCTTCATTACATGATTCCCTACTGTTTTAAATATGGTTCAACATTCACTTTGAGTTACAATTAAGAGATGCCATAATAAAGTTAAAATAAAAACATTGTGTGAAGAATGATGTACATGTGGGAATAATATTAAAAAGGACACCTCCCACGTTGCTTTTCATTACAGCCAATTAACTTCCTAAGTTGTTGTATTTCCCTGATGCAGCCTGTTGGTACATGGTACACACTTACAGATAACAGACTTGAGTTTATATCCCAGAGCACATGCCCTGTGACAAGCTAGGAAGTACCTCTGAGATGCCACTAGACCTTTATGCCTCCTGCTGGACACACTTCCTTTACATAAAAAATGATAAACATAACCTATTTCATCTAAGTTAATAAAGACAAGAAATGGTAGTGGGACCTGCAGAAAAAGTCAAGTAATAAAAGGCTGAATTAAATTAAGAAAGAAATTTTACAGTATTCTGCTTCCTAGAATGCAAGCCATGTTTAAGATAAAGGTTGTCCCTGTTTTACCTCAACTGTAAACACACACACACACATTTGAGGTAATTGTCTCTGACATTAAATAATCAGGAAGACTGCATGTAAAAAGAAATGTGCATAAGGCTTCAACTGGCAATTTTTTGCCAGATTGCCCATATTAAAAGATAGATTGATAGGCCAGTAGAGAGAACATATAAGCTAAATAGTCTTTGGTTGGGTGGTTTTCTGGCTTTCCCACCAGATGAAAACAGAGAAAAAGAAAAAAATGTGTTCAGCTTCAGCTGATTTTTTTTTTTTCTGTGTGCACTTATGCAGCCTGGCAACTATAATATATACAGCTCCCAGAGATACGATATTGTTTTTTTCTATTGCTCTCTTCTAGAGTCATTAACCCAGAGAAATAGGCATGTTATGGAAGTCACCATGCCAAGGATTCAAATCTGAAGAGATGTGAATCCAGGAAAGCAAAAAACAAGCAACTTTTAATATAGGTGTTCCTCTTGGCCTAAAGAGAGACTTGGAGAACATTCAGAGCTCAGAATACCATTGCTGCTGCTTTTCTTCCTTTTTGCTTTTAAGTTTTTCCAGAAGTTAGACAATAGAGGAATTAGGGTTTCTTTTTCTCAAAAAGCAAGTGTTCACATTAGTAGATTTAAAAGTGCATGATGTGCAGCATGTGTGCTTTTTAACCACCTAATATTTCAGTGAACTGTACCTTTAGTTTCTGTGAGCTTCCATTGATAGTTACATACTATACAGGGCAAAAGAAAGTGTGCTGTGATGTGGCATCCTTATGTGCAGTGAAGTCACCCTTCATAATGTTTTATTCAGGCATATTTAAACTGCTCATGGGAAGATGGTTTTTACTTTTCTAATTTCAATTTTCCTCCTTTACAATAAATGATGTATCAAATGTTATGTTAGCAAAAAGCCCATAGCAAATTCAGGGGTAATACAGAACAAATACTCATGAGGTTCCCTGAAGTCACTCACAAAATGTTCCTTACACCCTTATATTCTGCTCAAATAATCAGTGGTTTTCTTCTATTTCTGTCAGTCATATAATTAATAATGTCAAAGAATTAGCCATAGAGCAGGTTTTTTTTCAAATCTATGAAAGACATACTGTGAAGTCCAGTTAAAACACCTGGATATTCACAAACATGATTTCAGGTGATAATAATGAATGAATTAAAAAAAATATTACCATAACCCCATATTCACCCCATTTCTACTATTCAACAATAGTTCAATCTTACTTTGGCCCCCTGTAGCCGTGCTGCAACCTAGTGGCATGATAGGGTATAAAACTATGCTCCCTGTCAATCAGCCTCTAAGTATGGTTAGCAGACCTAAAAAGGAAATCACTTGCACAGAATTATCCAGATGAGACAGGCTCTATTTCATTCATTTCTTTCCTTGGGAAATCACGTTGAGATCAGGAAATTGCTCTCTCACAATCAGAGGCAGATATTATCTTCGAATTAACCTTTTCTGACTTTTACATTTAATTATTTAACAAGGGAAAAAACCCTTACATTACTTAGCTGAAATTTGTATATTCCTTTGTATATCTAAATGTGTATTTTATTAATCTCTCTCTACATTTAATTAGTTCTATCCTCATTTTCCTTCACATATAACATTATTTTTCTGCATTTTTGAACTACTGCTAAGCACAGAAAAGAACAGTAGCCACAGTGTCTACTGTGAGCACATTTCAGTATTTCATCATTCTTCACAGATCCTTTGTCTATTGAGAACATGCAAGTGCGAAGTTTTAGTGTAGCTATACTCATTTATTCTAATGCAAAGCCAAAAAGATAATTTAGGAATATATAAGATTCTACACTACATACAGTCTTTTTAAGATGTATTTTGCTATTTTCCACAAACTGTTTAAAGTATTATAAATATAAATGGTTGACAAGGCAAGTAGCCAAGACGTATTTTCCAATGCTACCCAAAGTAACAAAAAAAATCAAATAATCAGAATCAGTTTTCAGCTTAAATGTATGCATTATAATCAACACTCTTCAGACAGTTCAGTGCTCCTATTTAAGTATACAACATCATCTTGACACCACGCATAAGAAACCACAGACATAAATGGAAATTAAAATTAACAGGAACTGCTGCAGAAATTACTACCCATTCATTCAAACTTTTATGTAGCAAAGTATATAAAAATATGAGAATACTCCCACAGGCCCAAACTAGAGTAAGAATTGATAATCCAAGAAGTATTCCTCTCTTGACATCAATCCATATTGACTCTAAATAGCTGGTTTTCAACTCTTGGGGAGGATAACCTGTTTCCTTCTTGCTTTCCTTAGTTCCCCAAGTTTCTTCTTGAATTTCCTCCTCTAAAAGAGCAGACTGCTATTACATTCAAAAGGTAAGCAATGAATATGAAAGTTTGTGTAGCTGTAAAAATCTCAACAAATCCTAGTACCAGACTTGTAATATTCCTAGTAAATGGCATATGTGAAAAGGATTTAGAGATTCAGAAGTGTATTCCAGTCTCCCACTCTCTGCTTTTCTCTTCCAGTAACATCACCATGTAAATTTAAAGTCTACTACCTTTGAAAGAAGGAGGAAGAAAAGAAAAAAAAAAAAGAATAGACTCTTTTTTACAGACCTGCTTCCTCACACTGTGTACATACACACGCATCCACACATACATGCACAACAAGTTGTATAATTAAAAAAAAATACCTTCAAAGCAACAGGAATGCTGTTGGGATAATACAGAGGCTTTTACTGAAATGAAAGGCGAAGATTATAGGCAACAGCTCCATTTGTGTGGAAGCAACGGAGATGATAGGTCCGTTTTAAAATGCTGGTTGCTATTTGTCACTGATTGCACGTGTAGATGCATTCTCCTAAGGTGAAGGGCTGTTAGATTTTTACAGCTGCAACTAGTATCATGTACAGTATGAGCCTATTGAAAATTTCTTATGCAGCTGACAATGCCATCAATAGTGAGTAGTTGGGAGCCTGGATTCAGATTTGTATTGTGCTGAATTAATTTAACACCACATCAAATATGGATTTTATTGCAGCAGTGACAATAAATGCTCACACAGGTGCAGACTGAATTTTTCCTCCCTCCACCTTTTCCCTTCTACCCCCTGGTTTTCCCTTCTCCCTCCACTCCCCTTTTACTGAAATGTCAAAGCAGGCAATATTTCCCCCCATCTGTGTGCATATAGCTCTGTACAGATATTTGAAATATTGCCTGTATCCACTCTGCTATCCCTCTGCACAGGGATTTCCTTCATAAGAAGAATTTTCTGTGAGTGTGGATAATTATTCTGAAATTCAACCCAGGACAGAACGATTAACAGTGAAAGCTGCAACAGACTTGCACAGGTATACAGAAAGTGAGGGCACATATGTGCATGTTTCATGCTATGTTCATAACTGTTACACTGAAACATTGTGCTTTTCTCAATTCAATTAGATTTGCTCCCCCCATACTGAATTTGCAAGAACTGACTGTAGATGGAAACTGCTGCTCAAAAGACAGCCTGCTTACTAGGAGAAAATAAAATGAAATAAAATGCTTAGTGTTTCAATCCTGAATGTATATGATGATACCGGTTTACTTGGAGGAGAGAATGCACAGCAGTTATTCCCTATCCCTTGGCTCATTACTCCTGACGCATATTTATAAAATGCAAAAAGTTGTGTAAGGTAGAACAAATATATGAACTGCATTAAGCAACATACTGCACTAATATAATAACGGTAATAATATCAACAGAAAGAAAATAGGAAAGATTCCTACCTTTTGCTGAGAAAGTGAAGTAGTGTCCACCCCAACCCAACAGAAAAAACCGAGCTATAGAGTCCTTTTTTTTGGTCAGTTTCCTCCTGTTATTTTTTAAGACTGATCCTACTTGGATCTAACTCAGGCTTTTTCTCCCAGCGTCACTTAACTCTGGACAGTCCGGAACCAAAGCTAAGGGAGAGCTCTCCCTCCGACTGGCTTTCATTCAGAGCTTCTGATTTACCAAAAA
>VWZU01013814.1:1183600-1199499 GCA_013397095.1 Sterrhoptilus dennistouni | reverse complement strand
AAAAAAAAAAAAGGAGAAAAAACACCCACAGCCCCAAAAGCCAAGACGCAGCAGCACAGGCACACACACACACACAGAGGCAGCGTGCACAAGCTCTCTCACACACACAACCTCTCTCACTCTCCCTCCGCGCAGGCAGCGGGAGCCGCAGCACTTACCCTGGGAAGGTTGGAGCCCGGGGAAGTGCAGTCTTCCCGAGCACACAGTGATTTGCAAGTGAATGCGGTGGGAGGGTACAGCGAACGGAAAGCTCTTTTTTTTATGTGAAAGCCTGTCGCCCTCCCTTCGCTGCCAGAATGGTTCTCTGGTTTGGAACGCTAAGCCTCATCTGCTTAGCTTGTCGTGATAATGAATACTGAAAGCATCTCCACTTTTTGTGGTGTGTTTTTTTGTTCATTAAATGTAACCACTTCATTGTATCACCGGTGGTCTTACAGCAGTGTTTATAAAAGATATATCTATTTTAAGAAATATCATGCTGGCAAGTTAAAGGAAAACCTTTGAGGGCTGAGATGAAACCACGGAGTAATTTTCTTCACTGAACTGCTTTTTCTGTTAGATTAGTGACATTTTCCCTCGCACCTCACTATTTTGCCTTATGATTAATACAAAGCAAGACAGGTTCGTATAAAATTAGCTATTCTCATATTTCCAGAGGTTCTAAAAAAAAATTTCAGCATCACTAATTCCCCATTAATATTTTTCCCCAGTTGGTACTTGTGATGCCTGCTGTTATTTTAGTCATTGTATTTGGACTTCACATTTTGCAATGTGTTTCTTTTCATCAAGTTAATCTGTGTTGGTTTCATGTTTCTAATACAGCAAATTGGACTTAGCACAATCCTCCTTGGATCATATCAAATTCAATCCTTTCACTGTGATACTGTAGACAGTTATGTGTACATTAGTTAGAAGAGATTTAACAAATAGTCACATAAGATTAAACCAATGGATGTCAGTATTGCTCTATTTAAGAAGTGTCATAAGAGGCTTTCTCTGGTTGCAAAAAAAGTCTTAAAAAAATGGGAAAACCAAATTTTCTAAGAACAGGAGTTGAAAAATGTATTTGGGAGTGAGGAAGAAAATAACAATTTCATTATTAGGAAATCTAATACAGAAATATGTAGCTCGCTGGGTGTTGTTAGGCTACTTAGTGTTAACTGTTCTGCTTGTTTTAGCTGCTTTCAAGAGAAAAGACAATAATAATAATAATAATAATAATAATAATAATAATAAACAGGCAAGATCCTCACCACAACTGGTATAATTTCCTAATGTAACCACCTGCTGTTGCTTCCCCTTATTTGTAATCATCAGTAGGAACAGAAATGACCCATCACCTAAGCACAACCTTTTGGCAGATGAGCAAGTCAGCATTTCAGTAACATGCTATACTAGAATGTGAAGACATCATCTGGAGATAGAAACAAGTAAAGCAGCAAAATGCCAAGTGGTGGGGGCAGAGGGAATCTCTTTTGACTGCCATATATTAAATGATGTTGTTTTAAAAACTCATCTACCCTGAGAGATTTTTTTAATCTTTTGAGGACAGCAATTAAATTCATTGGCTTTCATTGTACTTGGGCTCATAAATACACAGTGCCACATATGAAACCTCTATAGAAAAAATAAAATATTCTTTCCTTCTCCCTTTCCCATTATTTTATCAATATAAAAATCAGAACTGCCATGTGCCCCTCTGCTCCTGGTTTCCAAAGACACTCATTCTCAGTCCTTTGGCAGGAATGGAGAAGACTGAAGGATGTAACTCAAACTTTCTAGTCTCTACCACCATTTGTCACTACACTATGTAAAGGTACATTCACAGTTTCTAGGAATCCATGTGGAACTGGCAACATTATTGAGGCACCTGTGCTGTCTTCCAAGTTTACACATTTTTTTGTGAGAAACTAGAAGCATAAAATTCTTTTATTTTAGGCAAATCCTCTTATATTGATCTGAAGGTAGGTTTATGGAACTTCCTTCCTGGACTGTACCAAGTGTCTCCTAACATATTAGATTTAGGCTTTGATCCAATAGCAGGATGCCAAGGATTATGTCAGAATAAAAGTGGCACTTTCAATTTAGTAATACTAGCAAATTAAATTATGATAAAAGGAGACACAAATATGTGCAAATATATATACATAGATTGGAAATAGCTTTTTAAAGCTGGACTGCTTTTTGGATGATGAACAGGATAGTAAGTGTTGAATATTAAGGTTAAAACCTCATATCTTTTTAATATTTTTCTCATTTGCAATCATGAGATTGATAATAAATGACAATTTCTGTATATGCACATAAATCTATTCTATACATACATAAGAGAACTATGCCAAATTTTGAAATCAAGAAAATAAATAGAATAATTCAGGAAAAAGAAGGTCAGAAACACTGACTGTGTGCTTATTCTGTTTTCTGGGAAGTCTTTTGGTACATTTCTTCTAGGGTTTTATTCAGCTGAAGTGAACCTATCTTAGAGAGATGTTAATTTATTCAGGCATAGTTCCTGCAAGTCACACTTGTACCCTTAAACTGGACTGACTTTGGGAGTTAAGGTTTAACTCTAGAAAAGCCATACTTTGTCACAAACTACTGTTTCTGTTGGTATGGTCAGCTGCTTAAAATTCAGTGTCTATTAATACTGATAGCATATGGACATCTAAGGAAAAACATTTATTCAACCATATACTTATTCATACACATGACAGTAACTTTAAAACAAGGTGGCATCATAACCTATTTTTAACACTGCCTAATACTTCCCATTAGAGCAGTCCTTATAAATTTACCAAACAAATTATTTAGGATTAAATTTTCTACGCTGATGGTCTGCCTTGGGCAGAAATAAATTAAAAACATTTCAGCCAAAATGATACTGAAATTTCGGAGAATCGGGAAAAATTATACAGCTGAAATTTTCTCACAGGAGTGAAACAACCTTCGTGTTTTGAAGGCAGAATGTGAAACTCCACAGGGTACAGCTGGCCTTTGAGTCACAGAAGCTTGGCAATGGGGACAGATTAGGTCAAGAAGCATGAAAATAAAGGGTGGTAGAAGCAGGAGTAGAGGCTGGAGGACTCATTCTTCTTGGCCAGAAGAGGGGAAAAAACCGTCATCATATTTCTGATAAAGAAAAGAAGAAATAGTGGCAGAATAGGGAGAAAAAAATAAATTCATGGAAACCGAACAAAGAAACCTGAAGTGGGGAAAAATAGAAAAAGCACATGGGATGAAAAGCCAGATAGATAAAGATCTCACCAGAGACTGTGGGGTTGCTTTTTGCCATCTCTGTCTTCAAGGTAAGGAGTTTTATCATCTGAAATTATACATCTACTACCATACTACGATAGAGATGCTTCCCTTTCTTTTCATTTCTGGTTACAATACTGGCAGAGATCCCATAGACCAACAGTCACATTTTTAGAAAGATTAAAAGGTGTAAGAAAGATGAGAAAGAAATATCTGAAACTAGACTCCATTCTACTAAGCATTGCTACTGGCAAATGCCTGTCCTACCTACTGGAATTGTCTCCACTCAGTGTTGGAGCATGACAGCACATTAGTAGCCTCATGAGTCTTTGAAATATTAGTCAGTGTGATGCTTGTAAATACTCCAAACCTAGCAATGGCCTGTATGGAACCTAATGATCCTATTTCTCCATGGTTTTATTCCACATTTAATGTATTTTTTAATCTCTATATAATTGTACACAGAAACCTAACAATAATAGTCAAATGCTCCAAAATTAACAAAGGCCAGAATTGTTTGTTATAAATAAAGAAAACTAAACTAAAATATTGCAATGCATATAAGGAAATAAATCAATTTATTACACATATCTCCTAATTATTTTCCATCTCTCTTCACACAATCCTGAAAGTACCTTTCTTTGATGCACAAGATGGACTGATTTATGGGTAAGTCACAGTCTGGCAACAGCTGTCTAGAAAATATTGTCTTTTATGGTGGCCAGAAAATTTTTAGGGAATGGAGCTGATTGCAGGGGAAAAGAGAAGTTTTCACAATGAAAACATTCTCCTTTGAACGAGACCATATCTAATCCTCTGCCACTTCCACCTGCTTGATGCTGAACATGTTACTCAAATCAGGTATCTTTCATGGTTGCTTTCCTGTTATGTCTTCTTATTTCCAAGTTTCTGGTTGATAAAAAGAAGTGTTGAACACTCAGTTTCATGTGCTCAAGTAACTGCAAAAATTGTAGAAGTGAAGTCTGATTTTCAGTGAATTTCACTAGCCAGTACTTCTGATCATGGTCTCTCTCCATGTCTCAAATTCTATGTTTTGAAAAAGGTTAAATATCATGGCCCCAAGTCAGACACTTAGAGGACAAGCTAATGTTTGGAAAACATTAGCGCTAGGAACTACAGAAGTCCTTAAGAATTATGTAAAAAAGTAGGATTTGAAAAGTATGCAAAGTCTTTTTGCATACACTACACTAGATAGTCACAAAGTCATACACTACACTGGATAATCACAATGAAACAGAATGGTTTTTCTCTAAAGAGAATATGTGCCTTTAAGACAATAATCTAGGAAAATATCATGATTGTTATGCACCACATCATAGCTGCAGGATAAGAAAATAATTTTAATATTTCCCGAAGTTCTGTAAGTTTGAATCTAAAGTCTTTGCTCTTTTCTTCTACAATGACTACATGCACATCTGTGATGTTGATTATTTATTCATGAAATGCCCATAAATATACTAGGCACTTAGATATGGAGTCTAGTTGAAGGCCACTTGTTAGCAATATATCCCAAGGCTGCGTATCAGGGACAATACTGTTCAACATTTTCATTAATTATTTGGATGATAGGGCAGATTGTACCTTCAGACAGTCTGCTGCTGACACCAAACTTGGAGGGGTGGCTGATGGGCCGTGCTGCCATCCAGAGCCACCTCAACAGGCTGGAGAAACAGATGATGAGAACTTCATGAAGTTGAACAAGGTGAAGTGCAAGGTGCTGCATCTGGGGAGGAACAACCCCACACAACAGTATATTGCGGAAACTGACCAACTGGAAAGCAGTTTGGCAGAAAAGGACCTCATGGTTCTGCTGGATACCAGGCTGAACATGAGCCAGGAACCTGCCGTTTCTGCAAAGCAGGCTGATAGCTGCATTAGGCAAAATACTGCCAGCAGGTCAAGGGATCCTTCCTCCTTGCACAACACTGGCAGGGCCATGCCTGGTGTCTTTTGTCCAGTTCTAGGCATTCCAGTAGAAGAGAGACATGGTCATACTGGAGAGAATCCAGCAAAGAGCATCTCACATGTGAGGAAAGGCTGAGAGAGCTGCAACTCTTTGAACATGAACACTTGAGGGGAAGATATAAAGACGACAGACAGGTTCTTCTCTGAGTTGCCCAGTGACAGGACCAGAGGCAATGGGCATAAACCAAAAAGCAAGAGACTCCCGTGAATATCTGGAAACAATTTTATCCTGTGGGGGTGACTGAGCACTGGCACAGGTTGTCCAGATAGTTGTGGAGTCTCCATCCTTGGAGATATTCAAAACTGTCTAGGCACAGTCCTGGTCAACCAGCTCTAGACGGCCTTTTGTGAGAAGGGAGAGTTGGATAAGACAACCTCCAGAGGTCTCTTAGAATCATAAAAGTATAGCAATAAATAGTAGAGAGAAGTGATGATAATAAAGGAGCAGAGGATCCCATGCAAAACAGTTTAAGTATTGTGGAGGAAAATTGGTAGTACTAGGAACAAAAGGAAGGAGGAGCAAAATATTGCACAGTGCATGCATTAAGAAAACAATCCAACACAGCAGCACCCTATTGCTCTTGTAAAAGTATCATCGCCTCTCTATTCCATCCAGTAGTGTTCATACCAGCTGCTGCTATGACAATACCATCATTTGCTTTGGTTCTCCATGCAGTTTCAGCAATTTTTTATAATGCCCTGGCTTCTGTTATAAATCCCCCTCGATCTTTTGTTATAGAAAGAAAAAAAAAAAAACCACAAAACCAAAACCAAACAAAAAACCACCAAAACAAAACAAAACAAACAAACATAAACCCCCCAAAAAACAGCAAAAAAAGTTGTTTTACTTCTTTGGGTTTCTGGAATCACTTTTTTACCAAAACACAGGGGGTTTTTTTGCAATTTTTGAAAGCTAAATTTAAGAAGCTGGCTCCAAAGAAACAGTCCAACATCCAGCTTTTCAGTCACTGCAGTTATTCCAGAATGTGGACATCCTGGTATCTGCTAAAACTCTTTTGCTTTTATAAATCTGCATTCCTACTCCTCTATCTTAAAAATGCAGATGTTCTGATGCTACAAGTGAATTTTAGCACAATAAACTTAAAAAGTTATGCTTACATGGAAAACATCAACAAACATGGAATTATGTGCCATTTATAAATGAAACATAATTCATACAGAAGTGTACAGACAGAAAAGATTAAATTGCTAAGAAAGATGTCAAAAAATCTATATTGTATAAAAACTTGTCTTTGGTTTGCTTAATAATTATGGAAAAAAAAATAGTAACAACCATAGGGATAAATCTTTATGGATTATTGGTAGCAGTCTTCAAATTGCCTATAATTTCTTTAGCAGTTAGAATAAACAGTGCTTTTATAAAATAATGCCTTATTAATACAAGCAAGCAGAAGTCTTTTAATAGAACAGCTGTCCTCTGATTTGGACAAAAATTATTTCTGTATAATACTATGAAAATAAATGTGATAAAAAACATCTTTACTGGACTTCAGTAAATAACTTTCTGGATTTCCCTTTTTCAAGTCAGCCAGTTGTTAATTTTTTTTTCAAGCCTGTTTTAAGTTAATTTGCAGGTATAAGACATTACAGAGTAAAAAAACCACTGCACTGAAAAATGTCCTTAGTGATATTTATGTGAAGGTTGCCAGATCTCTCTTTTCCTTGATCTTCCTCTTTCTTAGTTTTCATTCAGTGATAACTGCACAAGAAATGTTACAATTACAAAAACTTGTTCTTTGATTCCCACCTAGCATTTGTCTCTCTGCATTTCTAAGTAAATGATATTTTTTATACTTCAGGCTTATTGACATGTTTGCTTTAGATGCATGGTTTTGATTTAATATAAAATACCAATGCTGTCACATATAAATCTGTCCCTGCAGGTTTATAAGGAGGTTTAGTGTCATTCCATTACAGTTAAATAAGAATGTGCATGTAAATGCAATTGCAAATAAATTAACAAATGCACAAGAAATCCTTCCTCCCTTGATAACATATCTGGAAAAACACAGATTAAATGTATCAATTTTGCATTTGGCAAGTGTGATGGTGATACATTAAGAGCAGCTAAACTGCTAACCATCTTTAGATCAATTGCTCACAATTGAAAGAAACTACATTCCCTCAGAGAACAAAATCAAATTCAGCATACATTTTTGGCCTAAATAATACCAGGAATTATATTTATAGACAAAAGCAGACAGTAAATCATAACCCTGCTCAGTTAAAAAGACACAAACAAAATCTGCTGCATTTCAACATGTATGTTTCAATGTTGCTTCTATATTACATTTGAATTCAGAGACTTAGGGACATTTTAAGCTCCTTAGTCATTCAACAGTTCATATGCAATTAGCAGGATCCACACTGACTCTTCTCAGCTTTAACAGATTATGAAAAGTGCTACTCTTGTGCTATCATCTACTAGTCAAGAGGTACACCTTCAAGTTAGTCTAGCACATAAGAGGTGAAATAAGAAGTTAAATAAAGAAAGAACCTGTTATTTCATATGCTGTCCTTGTTATGGGTCAAGTTTCCAATGTACAAAACAATACACCTGAGGAAATGTTTTTTTCCACAGAACCTATCTCATAGAGAATGACATATAGAGGGCACAAGTCAGACAAAGAAAAAACATTAAAAACACCAACACCAAACACCCCCCTCCCCCCAATTCTTTGTTAGCAGTTCTTTGGTGATTTGCAAGTGAAGGTGCAATTAGCAGATCTGGAAGTCCCATTAGTAGTCTTTCCTATTCCTTCTGAGTGTTCACCTATAGATTCTCCTACAGGAATTAGCAACATGCTTGTACCTCATCTTTACTTTGAAACACCTCCTTAGGAGAGATTTTACTAGGGACTGGATGAGAATTCATGTTCTGACTGAGAATACAAAACTATGTAACAGCAGAGGTTGTAAAATATTTTATATTTTCTTATTAGAATTGATTCAGGTATCTGTTCTTTTACAGGTTTTATTCACAAGAGCATGTAGTGACAGGACAAGGGGGAATGACTTCAAGCTGAATGAGGGTAGGTATATATTAGATATTAGGAAAAAAATTCTTTACTGTGAAGATGGAGATGGTGATGCACTGGTACATGTTGTCCAGAGAGGCTGTGGATGATCCATCCCTGGAAATGTACGTTACCAGGTTGGATGGAGCTCTTTGCTACCTGATCTAGTGAAAGGTGTCCCTGTCCTGAATAAGATGATGTTTAAGGTCCTTTCCAACCTAAACTATTCTATGACTCTATGATTCTTGATTAGCAAGCCTAAGCGTATTCAGTTTCTTCTATCTATAATTGGACAAGGATAAACTCATTGGTTGGAGAGAGGGAATTGTCTAACAATAGAAAAGTGATGTGGCATTAAATGTTTCACATCCTACCAAAAATAATGGTAACGATAAGTCCCCTATTAAATATCAACCTGGTGTCTTCCAAATAGTTCAGACAATATTTATTTCTATTCCAGATAGACCAAACAATAATCCAGTCTACCCTTGAGAACAGGTATAGGGAGACTTCTCTATAATTTCTTACTCAGTAGAAAAACTCAGATAGAAAACCAGGAGTTTCAGTTCATATGCTTATAATACATGCGTTTAAATACTACAGAAGTGATAAGACGGAACTAGGATCTTTACCAAAAAGCACATCAGTTTAAAAACATGCCAATCAAATACTTCCAGATTCTGGTTATAGCTGTTTCATGCAAGTTTTTTAGGGGCATCAAACACAAACCAGTAACTTATCTACACGTATGAAATACTATGTCTATATAAACTGACCAAGACATAGTTCGATACCCAGATGTAAGATGAGAGCTTCAGTGTTACTGACATACTTTTGACTAGAAGTAAAGGAAAACAAAAGGTGAGGAAAAATTACAGTGCCTTTGTAAAACAAACAAACAAAAAATCATAACCTGTATAGGTGGATGTGTACCAAGCAGCAGAAGGCAGTCTTATTCTTGTAACAAAGGAACAAGAGATTGAAATAACAAATATTAGCACCTTTTCTTAACATCAGAATTTACCCTGAACTCCCAATCACAAAGTCGAATCTCTTATCTGTATGGGTTCCATTGAATTAAGGGGGAAAAGCCCCAAAACAGGCTCCCATAAAATAGAAGGATTACACTTTGAAACAAACAAACAAACAAACAAACAGACAAACAAAAAGCTGATTATTGACTGAAACTCTGCATCTGTGCCTAAACAATGTATCTGTTGCATAATGATGTGCATGGCATATTTTTCTTTTTTCTACCCCTCCCAGAAGTATGCCTAACTTTCTTGTCTTTACATTTCCTGACTGCTACAGGAATAGCAGTGTCTTTCTCTGAGGAAGGAGTAAAAATTCAAGTAGTAGAAATACAAGGAGTAAAAATTTACATGGAGTAAAAGTACAAAGAACGCATCATAGTTCACAAAACCATCATCAATATCTGCAAGCAGAACTGTTTGTTTTCTAACCTATGTATTCATGTGTTAGAGATTCTTCCCCCCGCCCTGGAAAATTTAGTGACATCATCAGCTTCCCTATTCTAAATACAATACAGAGACATACCAGTCAAGAAACTTGTAGGGATTTAGGTCTTAAGTAGCACCCTTGATTAGAATTCATGCTTTTCCTATTTCAGTGGGTTACCAAACAGACACAGTACTCAGACTGCAGAAAAAGGACTGTCCTCATCTTACAGGAAAGACTTCAGAGTGCAGAGTGCTCAACTCTTACACCAAGGGCAAGTTATCTGAAGTCAAGAAGCGTTCCTATCCACGTTTGGATGACACAGTTGCTCCTCCTTGAACCTTGATCTGATCCTTCTGAATTGAGGAAAGAATCCTACTGAAGTGTCACCAAAAGAATGTCTCATTTTCAAGTCAGTCTGTCTTTTACTGATTCCTGGAAAAATATTAGCACTTATCAGAAATATCATCATTAAGCTTTCTGAAAAAGTGACATTAATTGTCAACAGGAAAATTTTAGCCAAATAACAACATAGTAAATTGCAATTCAAAATCATGTGATAGCTACAGGCAAGTCTCCTTTTAGAAATTGATATTTCCAGAGTAGGCAAATATATACATAACCAAGGACATGACTATGCACATACCTGATAAGAAAACTTAGTCTGTAGTTAATATAAGAAGTCATCATCATTTAATGTTCAGTTAGTGGTTTAAATAAAATCACTTTATTGATTGGACAACCGCCCAATGAATAAGGATCCACATCATAAACACGCACACATAGAAATTGCCATCGGTACTCATTAGAGTAGCAACCTTGTTGGCAGACTCAAGAAAAATGGAAAGGAGAGTTGCTTAGGTGACAGCATAATATCTGATGGCAAAATAAAAATGGATGAACAGACACAGAAAGCACAAGAAAAGAAAACTGCCTATGAAATCAGATGAGTTTAAAATCAATCAATCATGTTTGATTGACTCAAAATCAAGTGAAAGCTAATACATACTGTTTTGCTTTGTTGGTTTTCATGGTTTAGTCAAAATAAGGCAAGGGAAAATTCTTGCAAATAATATTACAAAAGACAGTTAAATGAATACTTACATGACACTGTATATTACTCTTGTGTATAGTTTTATGTTTCTGTAATATTACACACTTCCTGCCATAAACAAGAATTAAAGTGTTATTTTTGTGTTTTGTGAGGTATTTTAATAGCAACAGACATGATTTTCTTCACTACTTGAAATTTAGAAATTGTTACATTTATATTACTCCAAATATAGATGTAAAACTGTTCTGAAGGTTTATACACATATTTGTTACCACAATAATATTACCAACTGTTCCTTATCTTCTGAAAAATACACTGATACATAAAGGGAATGTACTGGATGAAGTTAAATTGATACCACTCTAGAAAAATATTCCTCTGTTACAAAATAATTTTATGCAGGAGTCAGGAAGTGACCTAAAAGTTAACAGAAAGTAATTTACCTTCAAACTCTGACTTCATCATTTTAGCAAAATATGGCCTATAGTAACATCATAATAAAATAAACCTCTAATAAACAGTGATTCATGATTCAGTCATTTAATCCTTTCTCTTTTTGATCAAAAATGTCACAACACAGCACAAAATTAATTTCCAATCAACTTTCTAAAAGACCATAATATTTTAGCCCCAGGACAATAGCATTACAAAAGGGAAAAAATCAAGCAAACCTGAACCAAACAAACCAACAAAAAAAGGAACTCAGTCTAAGAAGACGCAAATAAGCCAACACCCCTTAATAGCTTTATCTTCAAACTGAAGATCAGACAAGAAGCCTGGATATGCTCTCTTGTTTAGGTCATTTATTGTGCTGCATTCTGACCCCAAAAAAGCGAGTATTCAAGAGTTCCAACTTCTGGCATTTTTTAATTATGCTTCTGTGCAGTATAACATGAAGTTATAAGGTATAATGAAGGCCTACGGGAGACTATTAGCACAGTTTTTTTCTGACCTAGCAAATAATTTTTAATATTTATTTTGTCATAAATGCCATATGCAGAATTAGTAATTAAGAGATGCAGGCAAAAGAACAGAACCCTGAAAACCAGACTATCATTGTTTAACATTTTTCACTGAATATTGCCCTTGTTTAGTTTTTGATTTTAAGGAAAAACAGTGAATAAAATAATTCTTTAAAAGGTAACTGGTCTCTTAGGTCTCAGTTCAGTTAAATTATATAGAAAATACAATGCACTGTGAACTCAGAGAGAACACCATGACAGCCTCCTAAGTTTCATCATAAAGAGAAGAACATTCCTGAATTTTTTAAAATCTGACATAACTTACATGAATCAAAAAATGTAAAATTTAACACTAAACTGTGAAAGCTGTAAGATAATGCATGGAACATAAATCACTATTAATGAGTACTAGGAAGAAGATGATAACTGCAGAAAATCCCTTCTATAGGTATTATAAAATAGCTTATAAACTATAAATGCTGTCTAGTCTAACTGTAATGACACATGTCAAGTTCTAGATATAATAACGTCTATTCCATCTCTGTCATAAATGCTTTTCATGAATTTTGGCCAATCACTTACCTGTGTTCATCACTACAATGGAGATATTAATTAAAGCATGAATATATTTCACCTTCAATTTGCAAATTGCTCATGCAAAGCTTATGGTTTCCTTGCATTTCTTCTGCATAATTAATCATTTAATTCTCAGATGCCGATGGTTTTTTTTCCACTGAAACTTAGGCCATGCTGGCTAATTTTTCTTGAAACATATGATACTGTGGGGTTTTTTTCCTAATTGTGAAAGTCTAGACTTAAACCAATTAAAAATCTGTTACCAGCCACAAAGAACTGGTGACATACATTGTGAAATAATGTCTCAGTTGTCACTGAAGAACATGAAATAACTTCAGTAGGAACTAACAAATAATGATTGCATTAATTTAATTTTTATTCTTTGGCTTTCCCCAGACTGTAAGAAGTATCATACTAATGTTCATACAATGATGTTAAAAAGCAATTGGATGTTAACAATAATAGCAATAAACAATAATTATTCACATACTTTCTACAGAGGGTATTAAAACATATTATATTTTTTAAGAATATTTGAGGATACTTGTTTTATTTTGATCCAGAAGGACAATTCTCAGGTTTGCAGTACATTTGACAAATTTTGAAGGTCACGATCCTACTGAAATGTCAAAAGATTTTCCCCAGTACCCAGGGATGTTTCCAGAATATTCTTTTATTCCACAGTGAGATGCTAAATGAGAGACATGGAAATAGTGCATGCGGAGAGGAGCAGTTAACGTTTCACTACAACAAGAAACATTTGGGTAGAAAATAATGGCCAAAAGAAAAAAAAATCATGCTAAAGCATTCTAGCCTACAGAGCTGAGATCACTGCAAAGTTAAGATTAACAAACCTTCTATGGATTACCAGAAAGGCAAAACCAAAGTAAGACAGCTGTTGTGTTCATTAAAGACATGCTGTTTTTCTCAAAATGACAATCTTTCTGGATCAAGCTAACAGAGAGTCAGGTTTTCTGGTGAACACAGTATGCCTTAACATCATACAGGATACTTCAAATACATTTTGGATTAAAATATTTTTCCTTACTTTAAAATGTTACAGAAATAAGAGAGAGAAATTAATCTTATTGAAATACTCAGAACATCAAAGTGACACTCTTAGATTATAGTCATATGCTGAAATTCCAGTCTTTTTAGAATAAATATTTCTCTTTTTTTTTAAAGATAGAATTTAGAAATGTCCCTTCAATTTCTAAAAAATAACAACTGACAGAAGCAAGAACATTGTGCTTTGTTGAAAGATGATAGGTACTGTTACAGAGCTAGCTTTGTAGTAATCTCTGCAATGAACCTACTGACTTTTGTTCAGACATGCTGTGGACGTACACTTAAGTGAATAGTCATATCAAGGTCTGCTTTGCTTCATTGTTGAATTTTCTGTGTATCTCTCATGTGGAATACTTGTAAAAATATTCCCTTTTACTTTGAATGGAAGCATTCAGAAAAGAACCTTGAGCATATTGTGATGGAAAGCAAAATTAAACAGTACTTCATTTAAACAGTAATTTATGTACCATTATTTAATTTCAAAATATCTTATTTTTAAACTCTGAAATTTGCATTTAGCTTTATTTTCAAGCTATAAATCAGCCTTTAATATTCTTTGTTTTTGAATAGAGTTTCATAAAACTGGCTTCAAGCTAATCCTTATAAAAGGCTATTTCATTATCTACTTACCTTGACTATGAGCAACTCTATTCCATGAATTAGTTAATTTCTGATGAACCGTCATCCAGTTTCTACTTCATAATTGCTGTTGGATTTTTTTTTTTTACTGCGGAAAAGAATAAAAAAGAGGAATAAAGAGTGAAACTACATTAAAATAGAAGTATTTGTTAAGAGATGGGATGGTCAAACTTCAGCTTAAATAAATTACAAAAAGCCTTCATGTGAGTCATATAGTGAATTTTAAAAACTAAAAATAAAAATAAAGCCGTTCTGGGTTGACTAACTTTTCAGAAATCATTCAATTTCTCTTGAGCAAAGCATAAGAAAATCGATTAGTAACCAGGGAATACAAATGTAATTCTTAATGTGTGAGTAAAGAAAACATTCAGGACAACACCATGGAGTTTCTAATTTTATTTACATGTGAATCAAAATCAAGAGAGCTTCTGAATGACAAAAGAACTTACAAAATTATTTTGGTTAAGCTATTATAATTGTGACATTTTTCTGCAACCTAGTGTGGGTTTTTTTCTGTCAACATTGGAAAAGGAAGAAATTGTATGTGAGTGATCGTGAAACTTTTTAAACTCTTACTAAGTTTTGTTTGTAGTTCTTTGTTACCAATGAACTGAAAAGGTGTGGAATTAAAAAAACCCACAACATATTGGCTCAGCATGATTATATATGCAGCAATAACTAATTTCTAGAATAAAAAACTGAACCAAGTCAGGATGTACTAAGAAACTGAAGACAAGTACACACTGCACTACATATAGAAATGAACTATCATTTTGAGATGTAAAGACTCACAGCTTTTCAAAACCAAAAAATATACTTTTCATTAAAATAAAGCTGTTGGGTGAATTAGGGGTTCAAATAGTAAAACAGTAGGCAGAGGGTAAAATAATTTCTGAATAAACTATACTTTTTAATCAAAGAACACATGGCTAGCTGCATATGCAATCGCCTTGTGTTGTTCAGATGTGATTTGACACTGGTATTTCTCTACAGTCTTTGAGTCATTTAGATATGTATGAACTCACCATATTTTGTGCTATATATAATTTTGTCAGTTTACAGAATAAATCACAATAATGCACGAGATCTTTACACAGATTGCCCTTGATATATTAAAAAAAATGTATAAAGTAAGATGGTTATATACATTACATGCATACACATACAAGCTATTGTATTTCATGTAGAAAAATAGTACTGCACATATAATAAACTCTGCCGATTAATATCAGCAGATTTTGGGATGGAGGAGTAGGAAGCTGTATGATTTGCATGTCAGATTAAAATAATCAAATAAATCCCCATAGGAGTTAGCAATACACAGATTAGGAAAAATGTGATTAATACTATTTTTTTTTATACCATGATAAAATATTAGCATAAAAAATAAAGGGAGAGTGGGGGATCCAGGAGCCACACACAGTGGCAGTGTGTTCTTGGGATTGTGTCACGAGATATGCTGACCAAGATTTTTCTTGCCCGTGTGACATTTGTACCATTTCTCCTGAATGAGCAATTTCTGGTATCTAATGAAGGGTGAGTGCACATTAAATCTTTAGCACAATTTAGCTTAAAAAGTCAGCCAACAAGAAGAAATAAATGCACTGGAAATTAGCCTCCTAAAAACTCATAAGTCTTCCAGTAACTCAGAGAACTATTAAAAATATTTTTTTTTTAATTTGAGCCTCATAAATATATTTTCTTATTCCTATTGTTTATGTCAATGAAACATCTAGAAGATCTCCTGTTTATTGGCTCTCTGTAACCAATTTCTCCCACTAATATGTCATTCTTGGCCCATGAACATCTTATTTTATTTGAGTTCTGAGGTTAATTTCCAAAGAGAATTAATGACCAAAAAAA
>VWZU01013814.1:1088736-1183569 GCA_013397095.1 Sterrhoptilus dennistouni | reverse complement strand
AAAAAAAAAAAAAAGGAACTATATTCTTTTCTTTGCCAGATGCTTTACTTACGGAGCATTAACAAGTTAAGAGATCTTGATTATTTATCTCAGTCTACTTTAGTAGATTGAGCCATTAGTTATGAAAAGCTTTAATGCTGTTAAAACAACTGAGATGAAATAGGGAGGTTGCACATATATTGTTTGTCACTTTGGTTCCATAATTGCAAAGAAAACTTATTCCAGAAATAATTACAGCATTTTGTCTGGGGGAAAAACAAAAGGAATGAAATTTACAAAACACAGTTGGCAGGAGACAGGATATCCATTCAGTATTGACTGAAAAAATTCTACTGCCCAGAAGACATCTTCAAACTGACAATGCTAGCAAGCCAATTTACTTTTAAAGTTGAATTTTTGTTAAATACGCAATATTAATATAATAATTAAATAAAAGCTAAAGGACACTGGCAAACATCACCAGCCATTACTTGTCACTAACCTGGATTTGTAGTGCATAGTGTGTAGACAGGTTGATTTTAAAGTGGCACTAATGGCCATGTGTAATGAGAGAAAAATGATATTTGAACTTTGGTTACATTTTTAAAAAAAGGTCAAAAGAATATTTCACCACTCCCCCAGGCAAAAACTTGTTTTAACTTAGTCGAATGCAAAAGTTTTGAGTGGGACATAATTTATTAAGAGTCATCAAATCCCTATCTGTAGAAACAGTAACTTTTTCACTAAGTCAGCAGGAGTTTTTTCACTCTGTCCTGTTTAAGTTCCACCTGAACTTGAGGAAGAACCTCTTTACTGTTCAAGTGCTGTGCAGGGCTCTTTCAAGATTCATCCAGAGAGGCTGTGGAGCCTCCCTCACAGGAGATATTCAAGAACTTGCCAGTGTGGCAGTACAAAATATAGTAAAGGCCTTGGCTCTAGGTAAGCCCTGCTTAGCAGTAACAAAAACATGTCTGTATTATCAACCTTTGTTACCGCAGCCAAAACCAGCACATATTTTCGTTCCATCATCTTTTGGTCCCAGATTCTTTTCACTTAGTGAAACTACTCTTCCTAGAAATTTTTGGTTTCTTCATTAACCAAAAATTACAATGAATTTCAGTATTAGGAATCATAAAAATGAATTAATTAATATGCTTCTGCCAAAAGTTATAGGGCTACAGAGAAAGGTTAATAACTTCCCTAACTTATCTTGGAAAGGTGTTGTAAAAGTGTTTAATTGTTTTCTACTTTGTGTATTTGGAACTGTTTAACAAGCACACTTTTTTGCAGTGCACTACATAAAAATTGTATATATTACTTTGGAAGAAATTATTTCAAGAAATGTTGCAGTTATATCGTTGTTTGCCTCTTCTTTTCCAAAGCAACTGTTTGCAAGAATGATACTTTGCATTCTATATCTGGAATGATTTACACAGCTCAGCTGAAATGCCTATTCAATATACCTATCACATATGTACATTTTTTAGAAATTGAAGATATTTCTCTTAAACATAAATTTATCAAAATTTACACAGTCAGCTAAGAAGGAAAATGCAAGTTATGAGTAATAGTAAAATTTTGCAAAAGTACTGAGTCATCTACAAAGGCCTAGGAAGAGAAAATGCCATGCCAATAACAAGACTTTTCCATTCTCCTGAGTTATTTGATTACATTTTCCTGAATTTCTGAAAATAAAGTCCCACTTTTTAGTTTTTGAACTTTTTTGTTGGGTTTGTTTTCAAAACTTTTGGTACTATATATCCAGTAACTAAGAAGATTCATTCTAATTTCAGGAAAAAAAAAATACAAAGCAATAAGTACAAATGCAAATTGTCCCGTAGACAAAGTCTTTTACTTCATATAAAAGGTAAAAAAAATAACTAATCAGAAATTAAAAATCAAAATCAGAAGAGTTACCAAAGTGGATAAGAGCACATGAAAGAAATTAAATAGATAGATTAAATTTCTTGTGACAGGAAAAGAAAAGAAATCTGCTTTGGATGAAATTTGCAAGATGCATACTTGAAAGATATATACTATGAACACTAGAAGAAAATCATCTAACCACTTGCACTGCATTGAGCAAGTATTCAAGTCCATTCAATCAGGGATTCATTTTTCTAATGATGAATATATTTCATTTTAAATTCAAACAGAAAACTAAAATTTGCTTTAGAATTCACAGTCCCAAGTGTTACAGAGATACAGCACAATAATCTTGGTGGTGTATAGGCACAGATTAAGGGACCCTCAAAGACATCCCAGGTTACGCATGGATCATGAGGCAGACATCCCTGTATCTCTTTCCTAAATGAAAACACTCAGAGATATCCTAGAACCTTTGATCCTTTACGCTATTTTATTGAAATATAACCTGGAATAATGGAACTTGCTTAAGTGAAGATTCAATTTTGTTGAGGCAAATAAGAGGTTCAAACAACAGACCTTGAGACTCTGGCTCACATTTCAGCACAATGCCATGCAGCTGCATGTCCACAGCAACTTATGAACAAGTAAATGCCCTCCTTTGTAGGAATATATAAGTTGAATATCACTAGAGGGGAGGAAAAAACCCCAGCTTTGTGTTATGACCCGCCCCTGAAGATGGGATAACTGATGTTCTTGTAATAGATCCCTTGGAGTGGATTAGACTGAAATGACAGTGTATGTATTTGTGGCAGGTTTATTTTAGAACAATTTGGTTGCAATGGAAAGGAGATATGTAGCTGGTTTTGGTTATTATCAATAGAAATATAACAATATAAAAGTATGAAGGAAATACACAAGAAAAAGAAGAGATAAATAAAGGATAAGAGTAGATCGTAGAGAGGAAAGAAATCACCACCTCTGGATCCAAAAATGTCACCTGCTTGTTACAAATTTCATATTCATTGGTCAAAGTAATGGTCACAGTCATGGTGTGGGGGAAGCCTACAAAACACAAAGTTTTATGGGCTAATAAATGTTCAGGTTCAGGTGGGGATGCCCAGGTACCTCCCCTGGGTGGTAGTTTTACACTTCCTGATGTAACACTGTGGGTCATGCACAGTCATCTGGTGGAAGACCCCAGAAATGAGTCTGAGGGTGCCCTGAGCGTGTTTGATGGTTTACGGCCCCTTCCAATGACATGACCACTATTTTGCCCTGCTTCTCATATTGTGCTTGTCAGAGGGAATTGGCAAAATAGAAACCATCACATCTCTGCAGGATCTGATTCTTATCAGCTTTTTCCCTTAACTGGCCAGAAAGCAGCTTGTTTAAGACATCACTCAGAGGTTATCAGGGACACAATAAGTCACAGGACTTGACTGATTTATCTAAACAAAGGTCAGCTTCTTGTGGTCATACTCCAGCAGTGGGTGCTCACGACCTCTGTCTTCTGTGGATCAGAGGTTTTGCCACCACAAATGCAAAACTCTCCTCCATGCCTTCGTTCAGGGGCTGCAAACCCAGCCTCAGCACAGCACCCATTGGTTTTACAAATGGATGATTGTTTGAGTCAATAACCATTAACATCTCAGCCTCCCACACCTTAGAGAACTATAAACTGCTGAAACTGAAAAGTAATTACTAGAAAGAAGATGAAGAAGCATGAATAAATAAGAGAAAAACTGTATTTTTTTTTCAATATTGTAGCTCCAAAATTAAATACCTAATGTAGTTATCTCAAACTGTTAAATAATGATAATTTTAAGATATGGTTTCTAATTCAAACTAGAATATTTTATTAGCTAATCAAATGCATTAGTGTTCAGTATATCTAGCATCAAATAAATCTAAACTAAAGTATGTAAAAAATACAAGTGTTTCAGATACTTCTAAGTGTCTGAAGCAAGGGATTGGATTAAAAATATTTAAGCAACAAAATTAATATGACATTTGTTCTCTGTTATGGTGCAATACATAGAAAATCAGAAATATACTGCACATAACTAAGGAGGAGATGACAGAGAGGAAAATAAAGACAAAGAGTAAAATATTTCTAAGTTTTCATCCACAGCAATAATTTTTAGTATCTTTATTAAAAAAATCCAGTTGTTTATTCTGAAATATCTTTCAGAAACCATTTTTGTTTCAGAAAATGGAAAAAAATACCTATAGGCATATTTAATTTCCTCATAAAATCAGGCAACTTCTCTCTTCAAGAAAGAAGTTTCCTTCTCCTATATGGAGTAAATTATAATACTACTGGAACATGCTACTAATAATGCATGGTCCAAGAGGGAAAACTCCCTTTTCTGTTCTTCCTTATCTGATTTCTATTATGTATAAAGATCTGTAATAAGAATTCATCTATATCCCATATACATATATATAAATATATAAGAAAAGACTAGAGGGAGAAACTAGTCTAATGTGAGTATAAAAAGTACTACAAGCAGTTAACAATAAAATCTCTTTTATCTAAATTCTTTGGAGAGCTGTTCGGTTTGGAGTTTTTGCTGCTAAGAGCTACACATATGCACTTTGCTCTTATTTTCCTAGTAGATGTAATACTGATAAGAAATGGAAATGTTTTAACAAAGTAAAAGTATACCAACATTGTTACCTCTCTAGTCACCATTTAGAAATTTTCTTGAAATGAACAAAAACACTATTGTGTCAGCTAACCAGCATCCATAAGTTAAAGACTGTAAGACTCTGAAATGCTATGCTGACACTGCCTAAAGAATTTGCTGCAAACTTGCTTCTAACCCATTTTTATGTATGGTCTAAGATTAATTTGCCTACAAAAAGAAAAACAAAACTCAACAGGTAAAAGCAGTTCCTGAGGTCTGTCTTCCTTAGCTAAATAAGTGCTAAGATCCCATGGCTGGGGTTCTTTTGTTTATCTGTTGCTTTGTTTGTTTCTGTTTTTTTGTTGGTCATTTAATTTGGCAATGTAAAGTCTGCCAAAGACATTTGTAAGATCCCTACAAATGTTTAATTTTCATATTTACTTTGAGTCCTTTTATAAAGGCATTTTAAGAGTTTTTATTAAAGCTTAAAGACAGAAGTGGATTTCCCCTATGCTATTATATTAGCTGATTAAAGTGGTCACTTGTGACCTTCATTATTAACTTCTTATTCCATATCTTTAAACTGTTTTCCTTTGTTTCTTGTGACAGAGGACTTTCAGATGCAAAGGTCTTTCAAATAAATGTTGATGTTAACTTTTAAACTCAGGGATATAGCATTGACTGGAAATGGATATACCTGTTCAGTAACAAGCACTTACATGACCACATCTGGAAACTATCCAGTTTCGGACTGCCCTGTACGAGGGAGATAATGCACTGGAGTGATTCCAGCAGAGGGCCACAAGGGTGAGGAAAAGCTTGGCTTTAGGAAGAGGAAATGTCGGGGTGAATTAATTTCTATCTACATCTACCTTGGAGGACGACATAGTGAGTTTATCTTAAGTAATGGCCAGATGCCCATCCATCCACAGTCTCACCTTCACTTCCTTATAACAGAGCAGGAGAAAAAAATAATGAAAATGCTCATGAATTGAGATAAAGACAGGGACATCTCTTATCAATTACCATCAAAAGGGGAAAAGCAAAGTAAATAATTGCCAAATGAAAAAAAATTTGAGGAGTATGAAACAAAAGCAAAAGCTCACACATCATCTTTGCCCACTTCTATCCTCTTTTTTTTTCCCAGGTTTACTTTTACTTCTTCAAGTCTCTCCTCTGCATTTTCTCCTCTGTTGTGAATGGGTGGCTTAGGCACCACCCTCAAAGGTATTATCAAAACCAGGTTTAGTACAAATGCATCAGTACACCCTCCAGGTAGAGCAGGGGGATGGGGAATAGGGCACTGTGGTCAGTCCACAGCAGCTCCTCTCTGCTGCTCCTCCCTCCTCATACTCTGCACCGGCTCCAGCCTGCAGCACCTCCATGAGCTGCAGTACTTCAAGGCAAGCTTACTACAGCATGGGCTCTCCATGGGCTGCAGATTCTCTCAGGGCATGTCCACCTGCCCCACCAGGGCCTCTCCTGGGCCAGAGGCATCCCTGGCGGGGGCCTGGAGACCCTCCTGGCCTCATCCTTCCCTTTCTCCTCCCTCAGCCCTGGCTGCAGGGCAGTGTTTTGCCTTCCCTTGCCCAGGCTTTCCCTGGGCTCTCACCTTCCTGCCTGTGGCTGAGGGGCTCAGCTATGCTCTGTGCTGTGGCCACCAAAAATGTCTTGTGAGCAAACCCATCTCTGAATTCTTCATCCCTTAAAGCCCCATCCCTGGGCACTGCACAGCATGAGGTGGTTAGAGCACAGATTGGATTGATAGACCCCTGGATGTTTTGCAAACAAACAAGTTTCTGGTTGTTGTTGTTTGAAATCAAAACGAGTGAGAGGCTCCAAGTCAGAAATACAATTTAATAAGAAGAAAGGTAAAAAGGTAAAAATAAAATAAATGCAATAACACAAAGGACCACTGACAGAGTCAGAATACAACCTGAGCAGGATGGTGGAAGCAGTCCAGGTGAGGTGCTCTTCCTGAAGCAGTGATCCTGTAGAAAGGTCTGGTAGCTCTGGTCCTCTGGGAATCCAGTGGGTCAGGGCTGCTTGCACTGTCCCACATACCAGCTTATATCCAGGTGAGAATGCTTGGCTCCTCCCCCTGGGCAGAGCATCTCACAATGGGATGAGGAGTGTGAAGTGGGTCCTTGATGGCCCATTAAACAGAGATAACCCCTGGAGGGAGTTACCTGTGACTCATGGGCCAGGCGTTAATGGGCCATTAGCAGTAGAGCCCAAAGGCAGGGGGCCTGGGAAGAACACTGCCCCACCCGGTTTCAACAGTTCATGAAGATGGTGATAGAATAAATACTTTGTGTACATCCTACACTACAACCCAGGACAATGGTCAATGTATTTATTCACAAGTTATACAAACCAATGTTAAAATACCTGCTTGGAGCAGTTAATATGGCTAGAAATGATTATATGAAAGGAAACAATGGATGGTCAGCAAGCACACTTCTGATCTCTGGCAATTTCAGAGTTTGGTAACAAAGTTGAGTACCACTGAGGTTTCTAAAGAGCCCAAAATTCTTGTTTTCAGATGCAAATCTCTTGCTGAAATATCAGTAGGAAAGATATGTGATGGATTCTACATCAATTAGCTTATTTTTGTGTAAAATGGAATATAATAAAATAATACTAAATACATTACTTTTTTCAAGATCAGCGACATTTCAAGAAACTCAAAATCTTACCAGCCCTGTAGGAAAGAGCTTTACCTTCTTCCTGGTCCAGATGTATTTGAGATTCCTTATGAACTTTTGACTCAACTGCAGGACAACTTTTCATTTTCCCAGCAGCTTGAAGGTAATGCCCCTTAATTTTTCTTATGGCCTCAAACATAGCCTTCCTGCTGACACACATCTTTCCATTTGAATGTTTCACTTAGGCATTTTTCTAAACTAAAAGCTACTGTGTTGATTTCCAGAAAAAACTACGCAGAGACCAAATACAATATCTTTTTCTCTTAATGGGAAAAAAGAAAACCCTTTATAAAGAAGAGTTATATTTTAACTTACAAGAGAAAAAAAATTTTAAAACAACCAACAAACCAAATTAAAAAAGAAAACAAACAAACAAAACAGGCAAACAAAGCAAAACAAACTCACAACACCTCACAGCCCCTTCACACCAAAAATTAAATTGAACTTCCAAAAAGTACATTTTAAGTTGTTAGATAAGATGGTTAGATAAGGTAACTGGTAGCTAAGCAAGATAACATGATAACTGTGATTATGCCACAGAAAGGAAGCTTTAAAATAAAGCCAAGCTTCTCAAAATTGTAGCAGAAAAATAACAGATTTAAAGTTCAGTGTCACAATCTAACTTGTTTAGCCTTCAAGCCTTAATAAAAATCAAATTTTACATCACATAATGTGTTCCACATGTAAAAGGTAAAGGAAAAGAAAAAAAAAATAGCCCATAAATACATTGTGGAAATAAGAAGACTAAACTATACAAATCTCAATGTTTCTGACAATGTAGGCTGTATTTAACTTCTGACCACTGCTTACAATTAAGATGCAAGTTCAAGTTGCAAAGGTAATCAAATTAGAAAAATGGGAGTTAATTAAGTTCTGGCAATGAAAATCCAAAATTTTCTCATGAAAAGCCAGGCAAGACTTTATTTAATCAAATGTCACAGTGACATTGGTAATATCGATCTCAATGCCCAATTACCTTATGGAATGTTAGTTGTAAAGGAGAAAAGTTAAAGGATCAAATCAGTTAAGAGAGGAAATTACCTGAACATTGAGGGAACTTATGGATGTCAGGTTCTAATAATTAAATGTTCTAGTGACATTTTACTTCTAGAGAATTGCAAATTCTGATTTCTGTCTTCCTCAGTGTTGTAAGTCCTATCCTCCCCAAAAGGTATTAAATGCCTTTATTGGCAAGTTAGTTTTTCTGATGTCATACCATAAAGACATTACCTTCCATTGTATCCATCTCAATATTTGCCTCATGATTTCCTTCCTATTCTGGCTTTTTCCTTCCCATTTCTTTTAAATCACAGCTCTTCCTCATCTCAACCATTGAAAACAGCAAAATCTTCTCACTCGTTTTGCATGCTTTTTCTACCTTACATTTAAGTTTCCACATATCTGGAAAGAAAAACCCATTCTTCCTCTTGGCTCATCTCATAGATACTTTCAACCCTCTCTTGTTCCACTTCTGTTCCATGTGATTAGGCTGCTCTTGATTTCAGGTTGTATTTCCTCCTTAAAAGCACATGAAGTTCTATTCTCAGTAGTCTGACTCCTTTCCCCATACCTCAGGAGCTGAAGTTAAAAACAGTTGTGAACTGCAGTTGGTTTTTTCTACTTCTATGGTAATGATTTTACAGGTAAAATAATGCAGATTTTTTTCCTCATCTCAAGGTCCTTTAATTAAATTAATTGCATTTTTATGATGGAATCTATGAAACAATTAGATACTTTCTATGTAGCCGGTGATATATATTCAGACAATTCCCACACTTCCATTTTGCTTAGAAATTTTCATATTTATCCAGTGTTGAATGCCAATATACAATGTACCTATCTGAAATATTTTTCTCCAAAATTTTCTATGGGCCCACTTGTAGCTCCACTTAGGCATTATCTTGTCTGAAATACCCATTCGTGTCTTTCCTTTTTGAGACACATGAGATGCATCCACACACTTTAGCTAAAAAAATAATTTACTTTTTGATACCCCTGTATTCAGAGGTCCTGGCTAGGAACAAAAAACTTTTCAGTTGAATTTTTAAATTAATTTAAAGTGACAAAACTGGTAGGCAGCAGGAAGTTTAAAACAGTGGGCTCTTTTACTAATGGCTAAGTGCAAGAGACCACTACTGAGTGAGTCTCTGTAAGCTCTTCTGGAGGAGGTAGTTCACAATTGCATTAAATAATCAAGTGTTTTGTAATTAAGTTAATATGAAATATTTTTACAAAACTTAGTATGGCAGCAACCCACTGAGTTCTTAATGTTTTCTAATATACTTCTCCAGACAATATATTTTAGAACTCTTCATAAATCTTAAAGAATTAGGCATGTTTACCTACTATTATGAAGAAGTTTTGAAATATTACTTAGGTAATTTTGGAAGGAATTAAAACAAATTCCTCACATCCTTGAAAAAATAAAATTACATTTTTGGCTTTTTTTAATAAACCTAATGCAGAGACCAGAAAGTTGGAAAAAAAATAGAAGTTACAGATTTAAGGACGACGATTTATTCCATGCAAGCAAACAAAGACTGTTTGGTTCATTTTTACAGTGGTCATCTTTACTGTGGTCAGATACGAGGTCTAATTCTTTCACTTTCCATCATAAGGTTTTTTTTTTAAAAAAAAAAAAAAAAAAAAAAAAAAAAAAAAGGCAATTTTATATGCTCCTGGATGTTTTTCAAAATACATCCTAGGTATATGGCAACTGAGCACAAACAGAATAATTGGAATTGATGCATGGCACTTTGAAAGCATGTTATGACTATGATGCCTTGCTGTGTTTGTCCAAGTGGGTTATTTCTGCATTGTGAGAAATTGCTATAGTGTTATAAAATACATTTTTTAAAACGACTAGCTGAAAAGCCAGAAGTTGTCTGCTAAAATATTTGCTTGTGACCCAAGAAGACAAATCCACAGTTTCAGTGAATGAGATAATTGTGGGTGTTTCTGAAGAATGATTAAGACTTGGGATAGACCTTAATATAAGCAATATAGCCAGTCATTTGGGGGATCAAAATAACTTTACCCAGGTGCTTACTTTGCCCAGGCTATATCCCTGGAAATCCACAAGGCTTCCAGTCTTGTTTGTGCTAAGGATAAGCCTCTCTATCCATGGTCAGTCATGAGTGGAGGTGATGCTTTCTAACATTAGTACTTTGTATGTCCATCCTACCAGCAATAACAGAAACAGGGATTGTTGTTCCTCTCCATTCTTCTCCATGGTTTCTTGTGAATAAGATAATAAGACTCCAGCATAACACTCTTGAGCAATGGGTTTTGGCCACACTGTCAACGAGTCTTCATTTACCCCATCTCTGCAGTATTCATCTTTCATTTTGTACAAAGACTAACTCAAACAGAACATTAAAGCCTTTGCCCCTTAATTCTGCTTTCATTTTTATAATTGCCTGTCATAATCGCTAGCATAACAGCTACTACTGCTTTCAAGAGTAACAGAGGAAAAAAAAAAACGAGAGGAAAATTCCTTCTAAATAAGGTTTCAGAATTTCAATCAAATTATACTAGTTTCACATAGTGGAGGCAATCCTTCCAGGGCAAGCTTAGGTTGTGATTATAAAGAAGTTTGTGGAACTGCCTTCAATAGAAATATTTACTATCTATCACTGAAAGGGAATTTACTAATAGCAGTGTGACAGTGCAATAAATATTTTGTTATGCATGTGAGTAGGAGAATTCAATGACTAACGAGTCATAATTTAGCCAGATCACTAAACTTCTTTTTTTCCTTACTATCTGCATTTCTCTGTTCCATATAATTAAAAAAAAAAATAAAAAGTTATTGAATTATTTTTATAGTTTCCAGGTTTCCAGGTTAGGAGTGAAATCCTGCTGAGCAAGAAAAACTTACCTTTGAAATAGATATGATTGTTTTTAAAGGAGAAGACCTTGAAAAACAATCAACATAAGGAAAGCTAAATTTTTAAATAAGTTTTTCAAATAAAATGCACACTTCTGCATTTATAAGAAAAATAACAATTCTTTTAAATGAGCCACAAAGAATATATAAAAAATATATCTTCTGCAATGGATTGTAACAGGAGGCAATTCAGAAAACTTTTTAGGAAACACAGCACTTTCTAGTTTATTTGTGATCTTGCTGTAGGCTTTTTGAATATTTTTGCAATTTAAATCTTTAACTTCTGAATATGAGACTATTACCCACTTTCCCGTTTAATTGTGAAAGCTTTTCAAAATCACATTTTTTTTCCTGGTTATTGATCCATCACACTGATCCACACCACATGCTCTTTTAACATCACCTACTTTACTTTTTGCTTGCCCAGTGTTCTGCAAAAGTTTGCAAATATTTTAATCCACTTGTGACCTCTCCAAATCAAGTAGCCACTGAACTCACTTGCAGTTTTACTATCCCCGTATTTCATGTGTAGCTAGTCCTTGACTGTGAATTTTTTTGCGTAAAGCATCTTCACATGAATGTGCAGAATCTGTGTTGGAAGCATGCAGCCAAGGTACCTTTTAAATTTCCTTTCTAGCTGTACTCAGATGTAAATGAGTATCTAACTCTTATGCATGTAAAGAACATTGCCCTTCTATTTTTAAATAGAGAACCCTTAAATATTGCAATGGATAAAAATCTTGCTATTTTCTCTAAATCATCTCTAAATACTTAGCACATATAGGGCACATTTATTCTGTGTAATACATACTGTAGAAAGTTCATATTGAAGTAGTTGTGTCTAACCAGATGGGGATGAAATACGCTCAAGTACACTAGTTACCTGACACTGTTTCCGTAGGGAATTAGAGCACAGGAACACAATCATCGAAGGCTGCAAATAACTAGTCAAGAATTTTTGTGCAAGATCAAGAGGTCAGTACACCCATGAGTAAATGTCTAATGTCTTCTGCCAAGAAATGAAAAGTGTTCTGAAAAGTGTTTTACCATTTCTTGCTCTTGCAGATTAAAGAAAACCCCACAGATCTCTCTTTGACATTTTGAGGGTATATAGTTTGATTTTAAGTTAACTTCAATGAACTTCAGCCCATCATAGCTTTCTTATGCTGATTTTTTTTTATTAAAAAAATGATGCAAAGAAAGAAGTTTGGGAAGGATTTAACTACTGCTGATATAATAAAAATTTAAATAAGTGAAATGATTAAAAATGTTTCATAATTATACACTATGAACAGAAACTTGTAAAAACAAATCTACATTTAGTGTTGTCTTACAAAAACAGTCCTGCTGCTGTGATATTTTTTATTCTGTGAAGTACTCTACTGTTGGAAGATCTATATTTGGCTTGTAAAAAAATAGGGTTTTGTTTCTTTGTTTTTTTTTCTTACGCTTCCTTCTCCATTGTTTTTTAAGTCATTGTACAATTAGAAAAGCCCAATAAAAACCATCTAAATGCAAGGGTAATTTTGTCTAAAATTGCATTATATGTTTTCAGAGCCCTTGGCTACAGTGATAAATGACCCTGGAGTATATAATAGAAGTGATCTAAGACAAAGGACATGGGAGAAATTTGCATAGTACTTTTTTCATAGAGGAAAAAAAACCTAAAACCCAGTTGTTCCATTTTCATGCCTTAGCATTTAATGTTTGAGAATTTTTCCTCTAGAGATATATCAATTCTCATGTTCAAGAATTTAAGTTTTCACTTGAGACTTCTACCACGCCAATAATTTTGGTCCCTTTATCTGAGTCATCTTTTGGGCACAGTTGTAAGTTAATGCAGTGATATCTTGCCATGTTCACAAAAAGTCTAAAATAATGGTTGTCAGGCTTGTGTAATAGTATCACTAATATACTCTTCTATACTCTTCTCTTACATATTGAACAAGGTGGAAAAGGAGAGAGTCACTAATTTGTTTCTTCATCTTCAGCTGGAGTGCTGACTATCTGTCATACACATTGGCAAAATTGCCTTTTTCTGGAGGTAAATTCTTTTTTAAGGAGGGTGGTTGGCTTTTGGCTTTGGTTGTTTTTGTTATTCTGTTTGGGTTTGGTTTTGCTTTGCTTTTGTGGTTGTTGTGGTTTTTTGGTTTTTGAGTTTTTGGTTGTTGGTGGGTTTTTTTTGTTTGGTTGGTTTTGTTTTTTTTTTTTTTTTGGCTGGGGGGATCTTCCTGAAATAAGTGAGCATTTTAATATTTGGAAGACCATGAAAATTTCTAATATAACCTTGTTAGTTAGGTCTTAGAGAAGACATTTAACCAGGATGAAAGTCACACTAGTAGGAATTGGAGTGAATAGCTACTTTTTTTTTAATGGCTAGCAGCAGGAATCAGATGTCCAGGTTTTCAAATCAGTAATATGAAGGAAGTTCATCTTTACCTTCCAAGCTGGGAGAGAGGCACTTTAGTGAGAACCAATGTTACTGAAAAACAACACAGGATATGTATTATAATGTAACAGTTCTTTTGTGAGAGTACTGATCCACTCAAGATGCACATTAATTTCACAAAGACTCAAATTCTGGTTTAAGAAATTATGGAAGTAATATTTGAGGTTTCATCTAGTTTATATTTCATTTTTACTATTTCATAGTATTTTTATCATTTGACTTGTCAGAGTATTCCTAAATCATCCACAGTAGCCAGAATTTCCTTGTAAACTTGTGAGCACAAACCATTTTCAGCTGTACCCTTAGAGAAAGTTATTGAAGGGTCGGCTTTCTGTTGGCCATCAAACATATAAGATCTTGGTAACTTGGGCATAGATACAGAAAGATGAGAAAGATCCTATTAAATATTTTCTTCATCTTACTTGGATCTCAATATAAATCTAAGTAAATTATGTGACTATTCTATATCTTCCAGTAATATCAATTTTTATATTATTAATATTATAATAAAATAAGAGAATTTTCTTTCTGAACTGAAATTAACTACTACTGTTCTTGCTGAAAAAAATAAATACAAAGCTAACAAGTAGGTCATCTATATCAAGCCTTACAAAATTATTGAATATTGAGTAGGAGTTAACACCTGTTCTTGATTATATGCACAAGTAAAACCTTGGAAGTGTCTTACCAGATTCTTGATTTTCATTTCCAGTACACACATACTTGTACATATATTGAAATCTTTATATAATACTCACATTAATACCTGTACTTCATATGACAGAATCGATTTTGACACTGTCTGATACATGGATGAGAAGAAACTTACAGTCATAACTTGAACTATGAATAAAAAAATTGCCCCAAATTTCTCCCTTCCATACTCTGTGGACTTAAATGTTTACAAGAAAATGATCCTTACCCTCATAAAACCTTTTTGTGTTGCAATGCAGTCACTCAAAGAATTCAAAGTGTAAAGATCAGTAAATAGTAATAGAGAAATATTTAATTTGTTTTCCATATCAAGACACTGTTACAGCCTGCAAAACAAAGCCTTCACAAGCTAGAAATGTCTGTGTTAACATTATCTACATTCAGATAAATATCTTAGAAACTGGGAGAGGGTGGAACAGTTTTTAAGTGACACAATCAAATATTTTACATAAAATCTGCATTCAGCAGATAGCTAATACACTGAACAGAAACAAGAAATTAAGTTTGAATGATGCCCTTTCTCAACACTGATCATTCAGTCCTTTCATGAACAGTAATTGTATTTTTTTTTAACTGAGTGTCTGCACTACTTCCTCTGAAGCAGAAACAAAAAGGAGTCATTTCTTAAAGACACCATTCATGTGTCATCTTCTTGTCTTAGTCCCCCTGCATCCTACAGCTTCTTTGATAAATAAAAGTACTTGTGCTTAGCTGAATTAAGGGTGCAACTGGAGTTGGTTTGAATTCTGAGTTCCTAACAGTGCAGCCTAAACACTCTCTTATATTAACATTCCACAAACCACACGAATCAGGCTATCTAGGTGTTAAAGTGTTCTGCAGTAGATGAATGCATTCAGGTAACAAAGAAGAATCAAACTGATTAATAGGACCCAGATTAGTCTTGCACTGCTCAAACAGCACCCCGGAGATCCATTACCATCTGGCCTGCTGTCTTTTTCCTGAAAGAAAAGGAATACCTTTTTACTTACTAGCTGCTCACAGCTTGGAAAGGACAATATGTTGTTACTGCTGAGAAGACAGATGAGTGGCTAGTATCGTCCTCCAGGAGACTGAATTGTCCTCCTGTAGATCTGAAATTCTGCAGTGCCCTGACAGTTCCTCCCTTGCACCTCTTTCCCCATTGCACAGAGGAGAGGCGTGTAGGTTGCTCCCAGAGCCAAGAGAAGGAAGATATTAAGTGCTCCTGCCAGATGGGTAAATGAAAAATTAAAGGGAAAGCAATGGGAGCACAAATCCAGCCCCTGAAATTGCCAGCTTTGTAGTGTGCCAGTGTGTGACCATGTAGGTCTTACATAACTGAGAGAGATTAGCACACAATAACAGAAACACACAAACAAGAATCATTTTCATGTGTCTGAAGAAAGGGAGGTCACCCTCGTGTTTAAAGCAGTTGAATATAAACTGACACGAACAAAAAGAAAAATTAGCACAACAGTAAAAACTTCCTTAAAGGTGCCTAATGTTTGCTTTTCAGCTTAGAGTACAATTTATTACTGAATAAATACATTATTTTTGTAGACTTAAGAACTTCCACTCAGCACTGGTGGATTTGTAGATTTGCAAAACGCTGCAAATTCAAAGAAAAATATAAAGAACCATGTCATTCACACTGATCAAACCTTCAGGGTTTTGGGTTTTTTAAAATGTGTAATTCCTTTATTTCAAGCTCATTTTCCAGTGTAAATACTGTAATCTTTCATTAATATAATGATGGAGGACCCTCTGTTTCCTTTATCATCTCCAACTGTATATAATTTGAAAGAAAACTAATTTAATCCCTCAACACACATTTAAATTTTCAGCATTTTATCGTATTTATGCTTTCAGAATTCACAGAAGATAATTTTCTCTCAAAAAAGGTTTTTAAATATCAAGAATTATTATCCATTAGTAATGATTTATTTTTATTTTAAATTTCTTTATGAAAATGGTATGAAAAATATTTGTTGGGGTAAGTAAGTCGTGTGGTCTGACATACAACATATATTCCATACAATCCTCTACAGAGGGAGGTGAGAGGTTCATATATTTGCAATAAAAGGAAAGGAAAATGTAGTAGAATGGTGATAATTTGATGCATTCAAGTCTGTTCAGTTTAGACATAGTCAGAGGATCACATCTCCCCAGTCAGAAGATAGAACAGACTTTTCATATTCAGAGAAAGATAATAACCACTTAGCTAGCTGTTATTAATGCAAACATCAAACTGTCCTACCATATATTTTCGGCTTGAAGAATGCTACTAGCATGTCCTAAATTTATGAAGGTTTAGAGGTAAGAGAAAATAAAGGAAACTGCAACATACAGTAAAATAAATATTTTAAAAAAAACCCAAAACTTTAAAAGTAAAATTGCTATGTGTATTATGTTACTCACATACCATCATTACTTGGTTGCTTACTGTGAAAATAACTTCACAGTGCAGTAGATGAATGCTTTTCTGTACAAGATCTCAAAGCTGAATAAAGGTAGGCATTTTAGATTAAAAAATTTAACTAAGAATGATGTGCCTGATTTTTCAGCTGAAATATCAATGCATAAATGTTACACTAAATATCTGGGATAGGTAGTTTTCCTGTATGTTTAAGAGACATCTGAGTAATTAAATAGAATTGCCTCAGATAAAAGACTGTTATATTGCAGAATTTTATAGAACAATTTCTAGCACATAATGAATCTACATGTTGTTCTTTTCATATAAGAAACAGTCTTGCTCAGTAACCTGCAAAATATGTCTTGCAATAAATGCTAATCTACAGAGTATCATTAGTACTAAATGAATAGAGCTCAAACACTGATATGATTAGCTTCAAGTGACCTCTTAAATCAAGAAGCCAGATTTGGTTTGTTTTTCCCTCTCTGTATTAATAATTTTCTGTAAAAGTGTTAGGCAGTTCCAGTTTTCTTTATCAACTACACAACCTAGTACATAAACTGTTGCAATAAGAATAGTTCAAAACAGCTTTGAAGCAAAAAGCTGTAGCTGAAATTAGACTTCGAAATTCTTTTCTACCTTATAATATATTCTGTGTAGAAAGAATTTGGTTTAGGCTGATTGAATGTCCCATTACCAATTCACACTGCAGTTATTTTTTGTAACTGACTCTGCAGAAGTGCTGCATGCTATTGAATGTAAAGTGGTGTTTTAGGCTTTAAGAAATTCAAATCAGAATATAATACCACAAATACACAAAAAGTTCACTTTTGGATTTAAAACCTACATTTCTTTCATGTAAGTGTTCTGATCTGTCCAGAAGGAAGGAAGGAAGGAAGGAAGGAAAGAAAGAAAGAAAGAAAGAAAGAAAGAAAGAAAGAAAGAAAGAAAGAAAGAAAGAAAGAAAGAAAGAAAGAAAGAAAGAAAGAAAGAGAAAGAAAGAAAGAAAGAAAGAAAGGAAAGAAAGAAAGAAAGAAAGAAAGAAAGAAAGAAAGGAAGAAAGGAAGAAAGGAAGAAAGGAAGAAAGGAAGAAAGGAAGAAAGGAAGAAAGGAAGAAAGAAAGAAAGAAAGAAAGAAAGAAAGAAAGAAAGAAAGAAAGAAAGAAAGAAAGAAAGAAAGAAAAGAAAGAAAGAAAAGAAAGAAGAAACTTGTATCTTGATTGTATTTTAGTGAAAATAATTTTTAAGACATTTTTAACAAATTAAAAAGATCCTCTTAGAATTGTAGAATGTGCTGGGTTGGAAGGCATTCACCAGGATCATTGAAGTCCAACTCCTGGCCCTGCACAGGACACCCCCAGAATCACACCATCTTCCTGGGAGCATTATCCAAATTCTTCTTGAGCTCTGCCAGGCTTGATGCTGTAACTCCTTCCCTGGGGAGCTGTTCCAGTGCCCAAACACCCTCAGGGTGAAAAACCTTCCTCTGATACTCAACCTAAACCTCCCTGACACAACTTTGGGCCATGCCCTTGGGTTCTGCCTCTGAACACTGTGGCAGAACCCAAGGGTTCACTAACACAGAGAAGAGTGATACCACTGGAAACCTTTCCAATTTTCGGCACAGTGGTCCTCATCAGTCCAAGGAAATTCCTAGAAAAAATCGGGCCCATTACCTGTGTATGATGCCTCAGACACCAAACAACTACCACAGACTCATTGATTACTCTGCCCAGGAATAATACTTGGAGGTTGTAGAGAAAATACAAGACACTGCTCTATTTTCTGTAGTATCAATGCTTAAAATAGAGAAAAAGAGATGCCGTAGTCTTGTTGCTCTGACCAAAAAATGAGTTCTTAAGAGATTCAAAGATTTAGTTGTTATTTACCATTTCTCAGGATATAACAAAGTCTTTTCATGTAATAGATGCAAGTTAGACAACTCTGAGAAAAATGTCTCCTTGCCATGTCACAGTGCTAGTAGTAACACTAAATTAGACAGTATGTATGCAACAGTTAAGTGCCATGTAGCCCAACAAAAGCATACTGTATACTAAAGGAATAAGGCAGACCTTGATGGTCCTAAAAAGAATATGTGTCAATTAAAATGACTCACATTTTACAGAATTGTGGGGAAAATAAAGTAAATTTGAGAACAGCATAATTAGAATGTATAATGAGACTAGTAAAAGAACCACTTCTGACATATCAACTAGGTTGACATAAAATACTGATTTTCAGAAAATTGTGGGTTTATATTTTTGCAAAAGTTGGAGATTGTTTCAGTAAAAAGTATTCAAAATATTTTCCCATTTAAAACAGTCCTACATTTAAAGTTTCTTAGCATTAAGAAGCTAAAATCCTTTTTCTTGCTAAATTACATAGAAATTCCTTCTGTTGTAACTATTTTTCATGCTATTGTTGAGTGTCATTTTCTTACCTACCTACTTACCATATGTGAGCTGTAGAACTAGATCAGTGTGCTGTGTAAAGAAAATAAAGGTCACTCTGAATGAGAGTGCACAGATGCTACTATGAATTCACACAAATTGCTTATAGTCAGTTGTAAGTGGCCTTAGTAAACAAAATGAAATTCATTCTTCTATGCTTACCTTTTATTCCTGAAGCTGACATTAGAAAATTAGCTACTTTCCAAACCTGTTTTATATCATATGAAGTTTTCTGTTACGTTAATTTACCAAGGAAGATACTTTGAACGAAAATACAGAGGTGGAATAAACTAGGCCTGTGGAAGCAATTTATCTGGTATAAGGGTAACAGGTGTAAAGAAGCAGAGGTTATCAAGTTCTTCTGTATAAGACTGAAAATAATTCTGCAAAGAAATCTAAGATACTCAGTGTATATTAGTTATTCAGGGGAGAGACAACTGTTATTTTTATCCCTGTCCATTTCTTTTAGGTTATGCAATATCATTTGCTTTCCTCTCTCTCAATTAAGTCTGTAATATATGTACTGTATATTAAATATCTGTACTGTAATACAAGACAAGAAAGAGGAAAAACAATGCTAAACATAAAATAAAAATATTTTTCACATTTTTCTTCATTTTATGTAATACAACGTATTTCTAAATTTGTCTAAATCAGGCTTGAGGTTGTCCTGGTTTGGGACAAATTTGGAAGGGAACTTCCCAAAGGGATGTTTCCTTAAAGGGCAGAATTCAGCAGCCCCGCCCCCAGCCAGATTGGGAGTTTAGGATGTACAAACAACAAACCATGCACATTTCAAACAAAGCCCACCCCAGGGTGATAATCTCCATCCTTTCCCCAGTATTTTTATAAATTCTCTAAAAAACATTATTACCTAGCTCAGCAAAATAGCAACGCAAATCCATGTCCCTCTACTGTAAATGCTACATTTTAGGGACAGCACTGGAGCTATCTGTGGATAGGAAAATAAGCCTAGGGGCCAGAAAGGTATCAACAGCTCAGACAGGCCTAGGGACCAGAGAGACATCAAGGGCTCCACCCAGAGAGACATTATAACATCAAGCAACATGGTGGGTACTGAGTGCTTAATCCCAATACAGAGTAAGTGAAACCAAAATGCAGCCAGTATAGTTTTTTTTTCCACTTTCATGTGCCCCACATTGTGTGCCAAAATTATTTGTCCTGGTTTGAGACAAATTTGGAAGGGAACTTCCATTCAGCAGCCCCTCCTCCAACCAGTTTGGCAGATAATCTCTTTGGAGAAAAGTGGAAAAAACCTGTTTACTTAACAACCAAAGTACTCACAAACATGGAAAAAAAAATAAAAGAATATTAAAAAATGTAATGTCTCGTTGTTCTGAAAAGATGGTAAATTCAGAAAGTCCTTCTGTAGTTCAGAGTCCTTTTCATGGGTGTGTCTTGGCTCGGCTCACTCTCAGTCTCTCCAGAGCTGGGGTCCTCTGTCCCGGCCACAGTGCAGCTTGTGGGGGCTCCTGGGAGATAGTCCTCGGGTTCCCGGACTGAACAATAGCTGAAAACTTCCAAAGAAATATTCTGGCTTTAGTTAATTAGAAAAAAACTAACTAAAAGCAAAGGAGAACTCTCTCCCGCTGCCCGTGTTGCAGACAACACAGTCCATGAGAAAGAAATTCCAGGGGAGTAAATTGAAGCTTCTGCAGACAAATCGTGCGTCGTGTCTCCCTCGCTTCGCTCTCGGAACCAATCTTACAGGCACAAAACTCAGTATGTGGCAGTAAAGCAGAACAGATGGTTGGGGATACCAAGCCATACAGTCACCCCAGGACAGAGGTATACCATATTGTAGTTCTAAAGCACAGGAAAGAATGTAACTGCCATCTGTGTCAGAGTAGAAGACCCTAATATTCACTTGAATACTTTATGAAAGCATGTAATGCAAAATGTGACAATAAAATGTTTCTTTCTCCAAAGCCCACTCCTACATAAAGGGTTGAAGGAAGGTCAGTGAAAGTATCAATATGTTGATAAACATAGAGGGTGTTTTGTGGCCTTTTATCTTTCCTTTAATTTGTCGTAAAGTAGGTACTTGTACAGACTAATTAATCAGAAGAGCTAATGGTCATATTGATATGTAAGTCAGTTTTGTTAAGAAGGAGAGTAATAAAACAAATTGGATAGGTATTTAGACCAACAAAAAATAAACTAAATTGAAAATACCATTAATACTTTCCATTATTAGATGCTCACATATAGAAAATAATGTATTTTAATAATACTTTGACGTTCCTGGTTTCCTATGTACCGAATTAAAATTATCTAAGCAGGATTAGCCGAGTAAAATTTAAACTTTATACTTGACTAGTGACCTCTACGATAACTTCAGGTTTCTGCATGAAACCTGCCAGGCACCTGGGAATTTTACAAGCTGTGAAAGAGAGTAGTATTTTGTTTGGAAAAAGAAAAAGAAAAGGAAAAACTCCCATCTAAATAAACATGTTTTTAAATTCTCTTCTTTGTATCTCAGTAGTTTGTCCAAATGCCTCAATCCATTATATTTCATCATCAAAAAAAGATTAAAAATATGATCTAGATAATAAATTTTAAGTACAGAACAATAGTATAAATAAACATTGATCTTTCCATAAAAAATGGCTTTCTTAGGACCTGCTACCTAGGAAAACAAATTTTTGATTAAATCAAAGCATTTCACAATGTTCTACTCTATTCAGAACAATGGAAAGGGTTTTCATAGGAGACAGCCATTTATTCAGCTCAATTTATCACTTAAGAAATCACTCCTGATACAATCCACACTCAGATTATTGCTTGATGAATCACATCATGCCTTAGCCATGCTGGCAGCAAGCCCTTCCCAGAAGCAGAGTACATTCCATCACCTCACATCCTGTTATCACATTGTACCCTTTATGTTGTGAAGGATAAGAATGTCAGCCTGGATAAGGCAGAGGAGAGAGGTATAGTTTCTCACAGACAGATAATATAGGCAGTTGCTTATGCACTTCTCCAGAGAGAAACAATGTAGATAACGTTTTCAAGGGAGTCATCAGAATTGTAATGGGCACACAGTCTTTGCCAAAGATATACAGATCATTATCAAACATTTCATATTTCCTTACATGTCCCCTGGGGTGCATGTACATGGTGGTGAGAGAAGTTCAATAACACACTGTGAAAACAAAACAAAGATCAAAAAATTAGCTCCAGAGTCCTAGTCTGGCTTTGATCCTAAGAGAAACACATACCTTGCTTTGCCTAGGCATAATAATTCTGCATTTGTGTAATAGCTCCATGCAATACTAAAGACTTGAGAAAGAGTAGCTGGAAAGCTGTCTGGTGGAAAGAGACATGAAAATGCTTGTTAACAGCAGCTGAACATAAGTCAGCCTGTGCCCAGGTGGCCAAAAAGGCCAATGCCATCCACTCCCATATCAGCAATAGTGCGGCCAGCAGGACCAGGACAGTGATTTTCCCCCTATGCTCAGCAATGGAGAGGCTGCAGCTCAAGTACTATGTCCAGCTCTGAGCCCCTCATAGCAAGAAGGGCATTGAGGTGCTGGAGCCTGTCCAGAGAACAGCAACAGAGCTGGTGAAGGATCTGGAGCATGAATCTCGTATAGAGGGTCTGAGGGAGTTTGCATTGTTTAGCCTGGAGAAAAGGAGTGTCAGGTGAGACCTTATCACTCTTTACAACTCCCTGAAAAGAGGTTGTAATGTTTTGGGAGTTGAACTTTTCTCCTAAGTAACAATAGGACAAGAGGAAATGACATCACTTCGCACTAGAGGAGGTTTAGGTCAGACATTGGGAAAAATGTCTTCACTGGAAGGGTTGCCAGGCATTGAAACTGGCTGTCCCGAGAAGTGTGTGAGGCACCATTTCTGGAGGTATTTAACAGGAGGTGTAGACATGACACTTAGGGACATGGTAGAGCTGGGGTAATAGTCAGACTCAAAGACCTTAAAGGTCTTTTCCAAACTAAATTAATCTATGAACCTGTGTTTTAAGAGCCTTTTTCCACATAGATACTTCAGAAGTTCAGAGTGTGCTGATGCAATCTTGATTTTCCAAGTGGAAAACGGCGACAGAGACATTAAATAAATTATTTTTAAAAGAGTAATAAAGTAGAACATCCTAACCAATACAACTCAATTTTTCTAATTTGTTTTTATAACTGATGTATGTGTTATTGTCAACAACTCATTTCTTACTGCAAACTAAGAGATTTTGAATAGAATCAGACAAAATATAAGCTTTAGCTGTGGGCCAGAGTGTTGCAGAAACTTTATTTCATATATTGCTTGATTTGGTATATCAGGTCTTCAGTTTAGTGACATCTAAATATATCATCTTGGTTTTCTTTTGTTGTCTTTCTTCATTGTATACTACCAGCATGACACAGAAGCATCCATGCTATCCTGATGACAAGGAAGTTCATCCAGGTGCTCAAAATATCAGTGCAAACTATTCAAACTGATCTGGTTGATTTTGTCTGGTATTAATGAAGCACTCACAGGAACTCTGCATCTAGAAAATGTGTTATCACATGCCTACTTGATGGTGCTGGAAGTATCAGAAAAAGTTAATTTTTATTTTTTTTTTTTGTCTAGGGAGACTGAATGTAGTGTTCAGTTTACATTATACATGGAAGATGTTGGAATTTTGTTTCTTTCTAAATACATTATCACCAAATTGTCCAAATGGACTATTAATTGAAAGAGTTGATTATTGCTATTCAAGATTTCTATTTTTAATGGAGAGTATGTGCTTTCTTTTCTCATAGTTTTATAGTCTCTCTTGTAAAAAGGATTTGGTTAGCAGAGAGTTAGAGACAGGTGCCTTGCTTCTGCAAATCCTCCTTGCAGGGTCATCCAGACTCTTCCACAAGAAGCCTGGTCATCACGAAGACCTTTTTACAGTTTAGGGTACCATTGTACCAGATCATGAGTACAGACTGAGTGTAGCCAATCTACATTGTCTGTTTTTTTATCAAACCTGCTGTCTTTCTGAGGAAATTTATTGTCTATTTTCTTCAGAAATAGATAACTATTAATATATAATTTGGACTATGAAAAAGGTTTAGTTTTCTTTTTCCTCCCCTACCTCTAAGTCTACATTTCAAAATTATCCTCCAAGAGGGAATCAATATGCTACACTGTTTGCCACCAGAGCACCTTCCCTCAGGTGCCTCTATTCTTGTGAAACTACCTAATAAAATGTGAAAATAAAATATCATCAAACATCTTAATACAGTAAAGTGTTTGTGCTTTATAAGCACTCATTAGCATAGTGAATTGTCTCAAAAGTTCTTTTTAAGGAAGAATTCAGGTTTTGCTTTTGTGAAAAAGGATTATTTATGAGCTAGTGAGAAAATACTATCACTGTTCTAGAATATTACATATGTGACATATGCTCTCAGTGAGCTATAGAAGTTGCACTAGTATAAAATCAATTTTAGTGCCTATTAAAATTAGAAATTTTCTTTTTATTTGTAAATCAATTGCCTGATAATTTACAAATCTTGATTGTATAGCTGATTTTGTTCTTCCCATTTAATCTTTTCATATGTTAGGGGATGGTACTACATTTCCAAGATTGCAAAGAAAATTGTAGACATAGTACCATTTAGCATTACTTATCAAATATTTCTTTACAGTTATAGTTTAAAACAGTGGACCATCTATCCAAAGGGACACTAATCCTATCCCTCAAGTAAATATTTTTGTTGCAAGTAAAATCCGCGTTTTCTCTCTCCAACTTGGATTACATTAAAAAAAAAAAAAAAAAAGTAATGAACATTTTGGAAAGACAGCAATTGTGTGTGGCAATGAAAATTAAATTGGATTAGCACAGTTTGCTATTTTCATCAGACAGTGGCGTAGATTTCACCACATTATCATGAGATGAGCATTTTTCATTGGCAAATATGAAAGGGAAAATTTAATCTCACTTTTTTCCTTTGCAGGAATTCCTGCTTTGATTGAGCTTTTTTTCAGAAGTCTGTTAGCAGATTTAGCACATGAACAATGACAAAACAGGGGAAAAAAGAAAATATTACCCAGTATAGGTAATATTTAAATATACAATCTTAGTTAAAGGGAAGAAATAGTTATTTTGTATTTTAGGAAATACATTCATCTCATATAATTGTCAGGTTTATACTAAGAATTTCACATCATGTTTGATCTGCTAAGACTGCCTGATTTATCTTTTCTCTCAGTCAGGAAGAAATTATATTTACTACTTGCAAAGACAACTTTAAAATGTCTAACTTTAAAAAGCAGCATCCTAAAATAGTCTGTGATCCAGGCAAAACCAGATATTGATGTCTTTCCCAGATTCCCCATACCATTTTATCCAGCAATTGCTCAGATTTATCAATAACTCACTTCCATTATCTCCTTCTTGGCCTTCTAAGTTGAACCACAGATGAACCATATATATACCTTTCCATGGAAACTATTATACAAATCTGTGTGCGTACCTGTTTCCTAGCTACTGATCCCCTACAGCATCGCTTAGCAGAGACACCTATGGGTTGTTTAATTACAAAGATGAAAAATGAAAATTCTGCCTGCAAACCAGCATACAACACAACCAAAATCTGAATGTACGTGCTTAAATTTTGTATTTAATTGTGCACTCAAACATGTTTTCCTTTGTTTTACAATTTTACTTAAATATTACTAATCTGGTTTCCTAGAGTGTGTACTTCTTATTATCACTCTTTCCCTCAAAAATACATATTAAGTACTAGTTTTTATTGGAAGGACATTATGAAGCTTTTTTTTAAAATCTTTTTTCTCTACTTACAATCAATAAAATGGCAAAATTATTTTGTGGGAGTGACTGTTGCAATACACACAGAAACTTCTGGACTTGAACATATACAAATACTTGGAATGAAAAATCATTGGAAGAAAAGTATCAGAAAACTTCAAGACATCACAAAGCAAAGCAATATAACTTATTCCATTTCTGCTAGACTTCTTTTATTTATCATGACATCTGGATGATCTGTCTGTGAGGCAGATCAAACTGTACCAGACATATAATAAACACTTGGTATTTTCCCATCATTTTACATTCTGATTATGTTAAAAGTTTGTTGAGGGCCATTAAAACAAAGATATTGGAAAAATGGATGTCTATACTCTTATTTTCCTCTCATTTTTCTTCTATAATCACCTTTCATGTCACCGTGTTTCCCATTTCTATTCTTTTTCTCTCCTGCTTTGTGCTCATTTCCTATTTGTTGGCCCCAGCATACTCTAAACAACAGGGCTGTTGTGAAACTTCAAAATATTTGTAAAAACCAGCTGAAAGGAAAACAGATGTTCAAACCCTCATCATAAACAGACAAATTAAGACAGTGTTCAAGACTGTTTCTCTATAATATTTTCCTTTGAGGCACTTTCTATGGTTTGCAAACACCAGATCAATTATGAGGGTGAAGTATCACAAGCTCTCATGAAAGCATCCACTAAAGACTCAGTATATTCATCTAGAAAAAATTAATCAAAATATTTTCTTTGATGAAAACCCTGGAGAAACATATTAAAGATATGAAATGTGCAAGGAAATAACACTGAACACCCAAATATATAAAGAGATTGTAGTGGAAATGCTAATTATGAGAAGTTATAAAATGCTTGTTTCAGTACCCTAGCCAAACTCCAGTCTGAGATTTTTTATGCCAGTTAAATCCATTGGTTGCAGAAACAAAAAACACGACAAATAAAATTTGTTTAGAACTTGAGCTTAAAACTTTAAAGGCAAATATAAACAGATTTGTTTTTTCCTTCTACTTTTGAACTGAATGTTGACTTAGCTGCATATTATTGATAATAAACCTCAGCCTTTGACAGTGGCAAATGGCAGATGATTTAGAAGATGAAAGACAGCCCTTCAGCTCACTATAAATAAACAGCACAAAACAAACAAACAAGCAATTTTAAATTTTATTCCTGGAGTTGTAATTTCTAAAATTTAGATTGTGTAACATTTTTCTTTTCTTTAAATAATAATAAAAAGCTCTAGATCATGCTGATGCTGCTCATCCACATTAGAAGACAGATTTTTCAAAGTAATTTTTCAGCAGTTTTGAAAATAAGAAATTATTACCACTTTTTTTATTGTAGGAAGGGCACTATCTTCCTTCGTAGACTTCTACGAGTCTACCTGGTCCACTTTAGCTCTGCATTTACTTCCCAAGTAAATGGGATCTCTTCACTTGGATTAATACTTATTTATAAGTAGCAAATGATGACTAGATGAGTGGAGAATTAGGAATTTGATACTACAAGACTATCTCTACCACTTGCCTTAAACTGAACCTTGGATTGTACCTAAACCCTCTCACATTTCTCTGCACTCAATTGTTTCTTTGGGAAAGAAACATACTGAGTTAACAGAATTCATAACTCAAAAATAAACCCTAAAAATTATCCAAGAAGAACTCACACACTCATTTCTAACTTTAACTGACACCATATCCACATTTTTCCTCAGTCCCCTTTAAAATCTGATGCTAATCCTATTTCATCGTGTTTTTCCTGAGTCCTGTTTGAAGAAGGTAATTCCTCAAAGTATTACCCAAGTGATTTACTTCAAAAGAAATGAAACCATTGGGAACCTTTGCAGGCAGTTAAAATTAGTAGTCCCCATATAGACAAAAATAGAAAAGATACCACCCCAAAGAAACATTGTCCCCAAAAAGAATGACCAAATGATACCTAACCTACTGTAAGAGATTAGGTGTTAGTTGGCTTATAGCTCACAGCAATCTCCCCCAAAATTATTACAACAAGCTCACTCACTCTGTGAACCCCTTATTAAATGCTACACACAGACACAAACACACACACACACAAATATATACAACTATAAATAGCTCAAGTTAACATATTTAGTGAGGACAACCCACATACATGAATCACCAGAAATAAGAAGTAATTGAAGAAGGAGGAGAGGAGGGAAAAGGAAATTACATCTTAACTGTCCTCCATTTTTCATCTGTTTGACATCTTTTCATGGTTAAAAAGTTTCAATGGACTATTTCAGTAAAATAAGGTTCTCAGAAAAATTAGAAAAAACCCCAGGCGAGTATGTAGGAATCAATCTTTTGTGGATTGTGACAGAGGAACTTGCCTATCTACTTCCTTTTTGTTTATTATCTAATATCTTGAATATGGCCCTAAGGGGACCATATAGTCTAGGATTTATTAATACTCCCTCTTACAATTTTAAGTAAGCATTTAGATTACAAAAATAATGGAAACAGATACAATGTTTTTTTTTTTTTCTTTCTTAAGATAACGTAATTCTTTTTATTTTAACTCCCACAGGAAACTGTTATGTTAATTTTAATGTGAATATAAGTAAACCACTAATCCCTGATGGCACTTTAATTTTAATCACTTGACACATCAAGCACTGATATGTGAGAACAAAAAAAATTATATATATATGTATGAAAACATACAAGGAATATATTCTTTCTTTATCTCAGTAGTGACCAAAAGTCAATGAAATGGCTTGATATTTATGTAATTAATTTCAATTAAAAGAAAAAACTCAATATACCAATAGAAATAGTGGTTGCAAATCAAGTAGCATGACATTGCCTTTACCAAATGATAAGAAAAAATATTCAACCCGAATAGGAACAAGAAACAAGAAACGAGCCCAACAATTGTCTGTACCTACACCTACTACAGTATCACAGCTGATTTCAATAATCGAATAATCACAGAAATAATAAGAGCATCTATATAAAAAGAGAGTCATAGAGGGGAAGATAAGCATCTTCTATTTTAAATCCTATTAAGTAAGCCATTTTCTCTGTATGCATACATTTAAGATAAGTAGAAACAGAAAATGTTTATAAGCTTCTTTGTTTTATTTAATGGCATAACTCTCCTGTGAGTGAAGCTCCTTAAGTTGTGCACAGTCTCTGGAGAGAGGCAGGCGCTTTAAAATGGCAGCTCTAGAAATCCTTTAGTTGAACAGTGAGCCACTTGAAGTAGGTAAAAGAAAAATTGTATGTATAAAGCTGTATCAACTTGTCTGATGGAGATTTTCTCTGAGGCTCAAGTAACTCTGTCAAGGATTTGGAAGCCTCTCCTGTAACTGCTCTTTCAAAGAACTGCAGAAGGCTGTTTCCTAGCAAAACAAAATTGTGAGAAAAAGAAGCAGCTGATATTTATGTGCTTGGATAGTTTGGATCCTCAAGCAGACATCTTGCAATTTCTCTCTTAAAATAAAGCAATTTAAATGTCCATTCCTCAAAATCATCTCACCTGATGGGTAGTTAATTAAAAATTAGTTAATATGTACATGTGTATTTATGTATACATAACATCTTTCCTCTTAGTGGTTAACAACCACTCAAAATGCTTTTTTCCAGACAAAAACCTATCTAAATTTTTCTTTTTCGATTATTAAACTTATCATGAGATTAAAACCGAAACGAAACCAAACAAACCCAAACTCAACCAAACAAATTAGGAAGAAGAAGCACCGTTCTAGTTCCTTAGATCTGTTTGGAAAGAAATAAAAAAAAACCCTAAATCTGTAACTCACTGACAAACTAAGGTTTCCTAAGCCTTGTTTTTGTCTGTTAGATCTAAAGTCTCTGAAGATTTACATGAAAAATGCCTACTTGCTGGATTCTGGTTTAGTCACAAATCAGAAAAAGAGCTGTCCAGTCCTGGCTGTCTTCATCAGACAAACTTCTTTCCTGAGAGTTAGAAAGTAAATTATGACACTTCATAGTGAGATCAAAGAAAATTCTGAAAGGGGCTCTGTAATTGTATTTAGGGGAATTGGTGTCTCAGCTCTACCTAAGATTTTCATTCTGCTCAGTAAACATCAAGAGTTCATAAGTGCAGTTTTTCTTCCTCATCTTCTGTCTTCATTACACAGCAATCGTGTTTTCCAGTAAGACTATCTGAACTCAGTGCTGCCAGATACTTCTTAAATGGCAATTTCATTTTAAATACAAAAAATGTTTGCTTTTCAAGATAGGTTTTGTTCTGATATTCTCCTCTGTTCTAAGAATATTGAAAATATACTTGCTTTTATTTCTTTCCTCAATAAATGTTAATGCAATCTAATTTCCTCTAACAGTAATATTAAGTATTTCAAATCAAATATTAAAGAGGAAAATTATATTTGCGCATATCCTTTCCTCCTTTTCTCTGTTGAGTACATTCCTTTTTTTATTATTATTTTTGGATTTTTGTGCTTTTTGTTGTTGTTGTTGTTTTAAGACAAATCTTTTCTTGTACCCTACTGTACAAAGAGTGTTCTTAAGTGTAGGAGTAACTTAGACACCTAAGATTTCCACCATGGGCAAAATCATGGAAATTTTCTGAAGCTTTTCTTATTCTATTAATTTCCGAATGCTTTTTTCATCTGCATATATTTACTCTACATATGTCCTGAAAATAAAATTAAATTAATAATCAGGGAAATAAATTCTCAGAAGATTATATACCATGGTACTGTCAAACTAATCTTACTGTATTTTTAAGAATGATTGTTACTTTTTGAACAATTTACATTTGGAATGGCATGAAGCTGCCACTTCACTTTTTTTGCTGAAGTGTACGAAAAAACGTAATCAAAATCTGAAAAAAGAATCAAAAGTCACTTGGTAACCTTTCTTCCCCCTAGAGATAATTCTAATTTTCTGTGTTTTACATAAAATAGTCTGTGAATTGTAGCATAACCTTCTGCTAGATACTGGTTCGGAAAACCTGAATTGTATGCAGTAAGTAGGTGGCAAAACCATCTGAAATTCATGGGCATTAAACCTCTTGACTACAGCACACAATGACTTAGTCTTTAAACTATATATAATTGGCAGATAACTCCCGAAACAACATCAGTCGAAGGATTATAATATAATACAATATAAATAAAACCTCTGAGTCTTTTCCATCTTTTCCATAGCACTGTACTTCAAGAATTCATGAGTATTTTTTTCCTTTTGATACTTGGAACCATTATTTTTTCTTTGAATCCTTTTAGAAGAACTGATAGTCATTAATCAGAAACCCTCTGGTAATGATGTAGCAGTAGCAACACTTCTTTTTTTGCTGCCAGCAGTTCTTCAAGTATCATGATTTTAAAAGTTTATGATTCATTTTACTTACATGTTTCCTATAATAAGTTATTTTACCAACACAAATGAAGTAATAATGTGGACATTTTCACATTTTAGAGAGGGGGATTTCACAGAATTCTCAGCTCTGCTCTGAATATCCTGTGCTTTTCTACTTCACATATAGACGTAGTCCCTTATCTGTGCTACAAAACAATGACTATGAAGTTTTTTAGAATTGAGAATATTGTCTATACAGGTCTGTATATACAAAAACAAGAGTAAACTTCCAAGGAACTTCCAGGGTGTGGTTTCCCTTAGAGATAATAGCATTGCTTCTCTTGGTTTAGAATCAAAGCTTTGTCTATTGAAGAGGCTTATAGGTCAACATAAGCCATTTTAACAGCAGGGCTTTTTCTACTGTTAATTGTAAGCAACTTTTAAGAAGTTTCCACCCCCATCCAAAATTACCCAATTCCAAAATTTGCCACAAAAAATGCACAGTTGTTCAGGTATAATTTATAGTAACTTTGTAAAATTACAGTTTTTAGATACAGGACCATAGAAACAACTTGACAACATGCATTCTGTGTCAAATTAAAATTCTTAATGTAATTGAATTAAATTACTGACAATTAATATTCATTATATGAGAAACGGCAAAAAATACTGAACTATTAACGTGACTCAGAAAGGGAAAAAAAAAAGAAAGAAATATTGCGTTACACTGAGTCATCTGAGATATCCTCGTTCAGTGAGACAGAATTTTTACAATTTGAAGGTTAATATGCCTTTATATAATAGTATTTTTAATTAAAAAAAGTATTTTCTAAAATAAGATTGTAGTGTCAATCTGAATTTTTCTTTCATTTTTATTTCATGACATCTGACTTCAAAAGAAGTAAAATATGTTTCCAGTAAATAATGTATATACTCCAATATCAAACTAAAAATATCTCCTCACAATATGTGAGTTTTTCATTAATATTCCTATAGATAAATCCAATATTCAATGTACTGTAATGTGGCATCGCAAAAAAAAGCTCATAAAATTCCTAGAGTCTTCCTTTGGTCCTTGATTCATTCTTCACCACTTAGCTGTACAATTTTCATTTTAGAAAAAAAAAAAACAAAACAACAACAAAACAAAACAAACAAAAAAAACCAAAACAAACAAACAAACAAACAAAAAAAAAAAACCAAGGAAGAAAATGAACAAACAAACAAAAAGCTAAACCACAAAATAAAAACAGACAAGAAAAATTTACTGTGTTCTTTAGTATTATTATCCCTACATAACAAAGCAAGAATTTCAAACAAAGTGTAGAAACAGGTATATAAAAAAACTCTACTCCCTATGTCACAGAAATGTTATAGTAATATTTTACTCTTGTGTTGCCATTTAAAATTTTTTTCACTAAGTGACGTAGCTGAGACAGATTGTTTACTGCTGTGAAGAAGCTTATATAGCACTAATATCATATATGAAACAGATGTCTAGGTTTCTTCTTGTATTGTGATTATAACTGAACAGGATTCAGAGGAAGATCTTTATTATGACATCAGATCTATAACAGCAAATGCTTCATGTTGGAAAGTATTCTAGCAATAGAAAGTTTCTGCTTTTGGCTTTGTAAAGATGTGAAAAACACAAGCATCCCAAATTTCCTCCTAAAGATCAGTTTTATCTTTTACTGAATTTTGGATTATTGAGTATTGTGGGGATCAAGTAAAAAAAGGATGAGGGGAGAAGAATAAATTCTAATAAAACCAGGAAAAATTGGCAGCAATTTTGACAATGAATGATATGTTGGAGTTTTCATGTCAAAAGGTAAAATCACTGAGCAGAGTACACAGGTAGTAAGCACTTTATGTGCTACATGATACATATTTATAATATAATAGACAATTTATACATAAAATACGGTTTATTATTTATATCTGTATTTTTTCTTAAGGAGACCACCATATAGAGGAAGTAGTGTGTATGAATGTAATATTACACATAACAGTTTCTTTTTTATATAAATTAAAATGAAAGGTTTTCACCAATTGCTAATATGAAGTCATCATTAACCAATGTATTAAAATAATCTGACTCACTTCTTTTGTGTTTGAAGAGTTCATTATACACTTAATGATCCTGACAATCTGCAGCTCTTGCTTTTCTCTGAAGGGAATGGCAAGAATTAAGTTTCTCTATCTGATTTACATACTGGTATAAAGTAAGTGTATTTGTGATAAAATACCAATAATCACAAATGGAAGGAGTTTGCAAAATTTCTTTTCCTACAGTTTTCCAGTGATGTTAAAAGTCCATTTCTATTTTGTTAGTTATTTTTATTGTTAAATGCACATTTTTAATGAAAATTAAATTGGATAGTAACCTTAATCAAAATCCTAATTGAACTAAAAGGAAGAAAAAATACATTTTAAAATTTATGTAGGATTGGAACACAAAATGTAACCTTACATAAATTACTGAGACTATCAGAATGTTTTATTACATATTAGAAACATGACAATTTACTTTTTATAGATCTGATATTCTTCAAGTTTGTTTTGGTTTGGTTTGGGGGTTTTTTTTGTTTGTTTGTTTGTTTGCTTTTTTTTGTATTTTTTAATACACCAGGCCCACAGGACGTTTGGTTTTAGCAGGAGCAGGCAGATGAAGTTATAACTCTCTATTCGTTGGTAGTGCTAGTGTAATACATAAGATGAAGTATGGTCTGAATTCATAGCAGTTTCGTAATCACACATAGCCATGTGCTATTAATCCACAGCATTACAAACTGGGACCAATCCAATATCAGCACGGTCGAGATTCAAGGGAACAGTGAAATTACAGTAAAGCCCAAAGGCCCTAATTTAGCAGTTACATGAACATAAAGTTGACTGTTGTTTATGATCAGTGCTGCACATGAACTTACATTGAACTTCTTGAAAAGCAGACAGACTTTGGCAGATTTTTGCAGTCTCAGTATGAATAGTGAAGGGCACAACATGTAGATATTCAATTTGTTTCTGGTAGCCATCCAAATATCTTCTTATACAAGTAATTTATGGAAGTATAATTAAATCAGAATATATGATATCTGGTCATCTGTGCAACCCAACCATATGATCACTTATCTCTTATAATTACTCGCTATCGTAATACCACTCCTGACATACTCCTTCCTTACTTTGAACCACATATATATTGTAACTCTGTTTTCTTTTGCATTTCTTGTCTGTTAGCCTGGAATTTTAGCTTCTTTTAAATGATACTTGCAAGTTACAGATGCTTGGAATGTGGATTACCAATATTTTGAAGCCAGAGACAAAAAGATCTAAAACTGTATTACTATATTACTTTCTAAGAGACAATATTTCCCAGTTGGAGATGATTTAATAACAGAACCAAAATATTATGTCAGATTATTGAAAGGTTTTGCCTTTCAGAAAGTTAAATGCAGATAGGCCCTTTATCAAGATTGTAGTGTTTTTGCATTTCTGTGGGGAATTGTGGTTTGTGGTTTTGTTTTTTTTTTGTTTGGTTGTTTTTTCTTTTTTTTTTTTTTTTTTTTTTTTAATGAAATTCTGTTGGGGTTTTAGAAGTTTGTTCACCAGATTTTGCACCAGTCTGTCTTTTCTTAAAGAAGTATTTACGACTAAAACCCGATAATTCAGCAAAAAATAACTTTTAGTGACTGTCCCTTGATATAGTGTCATTGAAGGACATATATGTATTGAATTTCAATGTAGTAGAGAGAATTTATTCTCCTGTTTTACTGAAAAATAATCATTAATTCACTGTCAATTAAAATGCAAATATAATAATTGATTTAGGTATTATACTGTCATTCATTATGCATGATACATGTCATCATTCTTTGGTCCTGATTTAAGCTTTGCATTTACCATTTCTGCTACTGTCAAGCTTAAATACAGGATTTTATTTCTTTGGGAAGTGTTTTATGCATTAAAGATTAGATAACCAAAGAGTATATACCCACCTAACCAAAGGGTAGAAAAACACCAAGAAACCCAAGCAAGCCAGTCAATGAATTGCATTGAAAGATATGAATAATAAAGTACTGAAGCACAAAGGAATCACTGAAGTATGTAGTCTATCTCATCACAACATAAACTACTTGCTACAAGGAGTAGTAAGGAATATTAACAAATGCAATCCAGTTTACTGAAAACTATAAAAACTGTCATTCTTACATTTCATGTATGTCTTGATAAGTCACTGGAAGGACATTAACTTTCTTGTTTGTTTGATTAGTTTTAGATTTATTTTTTTTGGTAGCATTATTTCATTAAAGTTTTCTAAAGTTAAAGGAAAAAAACCCTAAATGTAATGTTGTTGCAATATACTTACCCAAAAAAGTAGTTTTGGATTTACTATTCAATTAAATATTTTAACAGGATTTTAAAAATGTTACAATTTCGAAGTTTAAAAATAATTGAAAAATCTCCAAAAAACAACAACCCTCCCCCCACCAAAAATCCAAAGAAACTAACAAAAATATGGACCAGCAAATAGCACTAAAACCGTTGTAACTTAAATTGTTTTGTCACCAACACACATTATTAATAAAAAGAGAGTGGAAAGGTTTTTTCACATTTCAATTATAGGTGAGGATCTATAATGATCTTGTAAGAATTCATTATTTTTATTTGCATAATTTAGTGGCAGCATAACAAATATATTAATGAACAATTAAAGCAAATATGCTGTAATTGCATCTACAGGAATTAACATTCAAGCTAATGAAAAATAATCTATGTCCTGTGGAATTTTTTCATTAAAGCTATACAGGCTTAAATCACACTTTTAGGCTAACTAGAGCACAGAAAGTTCTTGCACATATTAGCTTATATATTATATATGTATGCATTCTAAGTCTAAACTTGCTCGACTGTGCTTGCCATTCTTTTAATTTCTTCCATTAGAATTGAAAACTGATAATTTCATGTTCTGCTTCTGATCATAACATGCCTGATCACTGACCAATCTGTCAGACAACTAGAAGAGTATAAAAACTTTTCATCCTTGCATGGCCTGCTTAAAAGCCATGTAAAGTCTACTTTAAAATCGACTGTCTTTTTATAAAATTGGCTCTCAACCAGAAGGTACACATGATGAGATGACAAAGGTATTGTTATCCTCCTCTAGACCACTCAGAATATTTGAAGTGCAAAGTGAACTGATACATATAATATTAACATTGTTAATAACAGCCCACAGCCTGCACTGAGTTTGCAAAACTGAGAATTGTAATGCTTTTTTTGTCTCAATTTGTATTGACCATTTTGGAGCTTTATTTTCACTTTGTTTAGCCCTAAGGTGCCTTTTTTTTTTTTTTTTTTTTTTTTTTTTTTTTTTTTTTTATTGGACACCTTTTGAATNTTAGCTCTAAGGTTCGTTTTTTTTTTTTTTTTTTTTTTTTTTTTAATATATAATGGCAAAGCATTGAAGATCTCAGGGCTTCAAACCTCAACAAATATCAGTTTAAAAAAAGCAGATCTAAAGCTAAGGCTAACCAATCTTGGGGTAAGAAAACAAGTATTAAATACATATAACACATACTCTGTACAGTAAAATCAGATGTAAGAAGAACCTGCAAAGTACATTGGAAAACATACAACAGTAACCCAAATTGGATCCTAGAGCGAGGAAGACAAAATCACCAACATCATAATCCTCCTGGTATGGAATTCCAGATTCTGGTGAGTTGCTGCACAACCACAGGAAAACTGAAGCTGTCAACCCAAGGGCCAAGGACAAAGAACCCAAAAGGAATGTTGAACATAGCACCCGAGAAAGAGATATATAATAAAATATGCATGTATGTCTAACTATAGTATTAGCACTAAAACCAGTGGGATTAATCTGTAACAGTAGGATTTTTTTTCCTATAATAATTAGATCTGGGCTAAGAATAAGTCATTGATTGTATTGTTAAGGTTTCTGTTATACCAGCATTGGCTTTACCTATAATATGCTTCATTTTTGCCCAGAACAAGTTTTTGTACGTAATAGCCCTGCATCTCCGAAACAGTTACAGCACATTATTGAAACTCCAGACTAATTGAACCTCAGGAAACTGAATCAATCTTTCCAGTGAGTATACTTTCTGAGTTATATTTGTCTAGTAGCTCCATGTCTTAACAATCATAAAAAAATACCTTTCAGGTGTTCCCGTATTTGTACCCCTGGATAAAAAAGGTTAACAAGGAGAAAAGAAAATTAGTTTATACAGTCAGTCACAATATGGTTCACAAAAGTTTTTATCAATGGATTGCTATAACCCAAGGTGAAAAATTACCTGCTCTGAATGCATTAAAAATGAGCATAGGATAAACAAAACTCATTCATCTGCATACCTCAGCTTCTTAAATTGCATTTTAAACCTGAAAATAACTCTAATCCCGGAATTCAGAAAACATCAGGGCTGGTGAATCTGACCAGACGCACTCCCATTAAAAAAAAAAAACAGCTTTCTCCTATCCCTAATAGTAGTATATTGGGGCTTGTATGAAGTGTTGGTGGGCTGTTGGAATGGGGAGGCTGAATAATTGTTTCTAACTTATTATTATTATTCTATGTTTTTTCTAATTATTAATTGGGTTTTTTTGCTGACAGCTTAGACTCTTGATTTTGCCTTGATTCATCTCATCCAGAAATTAAAGATGCTAGCCATAGGGACCAATACATATGGTATCCTCCCACTCTACCACTTCTAAAATTTAGCAAGGAGTTAGAGGAGCAGTGCTGATGCTTTTGCCTTTCCCTCTGGCTTTCTTAATTGCTCTTCCCTCTTGCGCTACACAGTGAATAATAACACATGACCTTTTACTTGGTGCTGCTTCGACATTGTGTTTAGTGAAGGTTCTCCCAATTATGCAGACTTCTGCAGACAGATTGCATTGCTGACATTTCTATGGAATACCATAACTTTTGCAACATTTTTGTTTCCAAAGGGAAAAAAAAACCAAATAGAGTGAACTTTTTTTTTTCTCTTCTTTTTATTTTATAGCACTTCTTATCATTTAATCCAGCAAAACCAGAAAGGCATTAATCTGATAACATTGCAGCGTAATATCAAGAATTTTATCAGAAAGATTTGAACCATCCAAATTTAAGCTCAAGGACAGGGATACTAATTCAGAGAACTGTCATTTGCTGCTGCAGGCTATGGCTTTGTTTGCCTGACACCTTCTCAGTGCGTTTATTACCATAGAGCTAAGTTGTGTTGCCAGCATGAGCTGACATCTTTCCAGTTCATTGATTTCAGAACTGTATCTGAACATGTTCATTCAACAAAAAAAATCCCTGGACTCTACAGTTCTTCCTTACAATTTGATTAAATCACAGCAGAAGAGCAACTGACCTGAGGGATAATATTGATGCCAGAATTAGGTGCAATAACATATTTAAATGTTTTTGTTGTTTTCTTACAACATCAGGTGCTGAAAGAACTAACAACCATATAACTGAAATTATTCTTACATATCATGTCAACATGAAGAAAATATTAAGATCAATGTGACAGCAAAAATTAAGTAAAATGCTAATCAGGATATCTGTGATAGAGGTAAGGTGTGTCACAATAAAACTAAAAAAATAAAATGCATGTAGTGGATAGCTATCAAGAAGAACTAATTTTTCTTCATACATAAAATATATGTGTCATAGAACCTGAGCGTATGAAGGAATGCACATTGGTTATGCTTGTTTTTTCTATATTCAGATTGACTTTCTTTGTCACAGTCACAGATCATTTTGTCATAACCAGAGAGACAACTGCTTAATAACACATTATTATTTTCTTCTGCATGTCAGTCTACATAATTTTTAGCACATATATGTTTGTTTAATATTTCACTAGTTTACTTTCTGTTACTTTCTGGACAAAGTTTGTAATAGATTGTAGCATATGAAGGACAATTAACTCAAGGTTACTCGGAAAAAAAAACCATGTGAAGGATGTTTCATAAAGCCTTTGATATGATCCTCCACACCATCCTCCTTTCTGAGTTGGAGACATGGATTTGATAAGTGGAGTGAGGAACTGGTTGGATATCCAGATGGAGATCAGAGACAAGTGATGTCCCTCAGGGGTTTCCAGTGGGATGAGTACTATTTAATATCTTCATCAATAACATAGACAGTGGGATTGAGTTCACTCTCAGCGAATTTTCGGACATCAGTCTGAAGTGGTGCAATTGATACAGCTAAGGGATGGGATGCAATCTGAGGGACATGGACAAACTTGTGAAGTGGACCTATGGGAGCTTCACGAAGTTTACCAAAGCCAAGTGCAATGTGTTTCATCTAAATTGGAGCAAGGCTCAACAACAATACAGGCTGCAAGATGAATGGATTGAGAGCAGGTTTTGGAGTCACTGGTGAATGAGAGGCTCGACTTGACTCTGCAATGTGTTCTTGCAGCCCAGAAAGCCATTCATATGCTGGACTGCATCAAAAGCAATGTGGCTAGCAAGGCGAGCGGATTTTGCTCCTCTGTTTTCATGAGACTCCATCTGGAGTGTTACATCCAGCTCCAGAGTTCTCAGCACAGGACAGCAGGTCCAGAAGCCACAAAAATGATCAGAGATGGAATAACCCTCCTATGAGGCCACACTGAGATAGGTGGGGTGTTCAGCCTGAAGAAAAGGGTACAGGGAGATATTAATGCAGCCTTTCCATTTTCAGGGAGCTTATAAGAAAGATAGGGGCGGATTTTTAGTAGGTCTGGTTTAGATAAGAAAGACTAATGGTTCTAAACTAAAAGAGAGGAAAATCTGGAATTAATTCTGGAGAATTAAGGAAGAAACCTTTTGCAGTGAGGATGGTGAAGCACTGGGAGAGGTTGCCTAAAGTGGAGGTAGATATCACATCCCTAGGAATGTCTGAGGTCAGGATGGATAGGATGGATAGGTTATGAGCAATCTGGTTCAATGGAAGATGCCTGTGCTCACTGCAAGGGAATTTGGGTAGATTACCTTCAAAAGCTCTTCCAGTAAAATCCTTCTGTGATTCTACATATATTTTATTTCTATAATCCTATATTTCTGTGATTCTGTAATATTCTGAACTGACAAAAACATGAAGGCAAAGTACATGTCATCAATAGACTTCTGCACCTGGTGAAGTCACATTCTCAGAACACAAAATTTACTTAGAAAAACTGGGCCACTACCTAAATTTCAGACATTCTACTTTCATAAGAAAATTCTTACAATTATTCCCAAGAATCCTCTGAATCAACACTAGAGCCTCCTTAGCATTACCATATGAATGATTAAATCTGCTAAGAAGGCACTGCCATTACCATTTACTGATTTTAATGGGCTTTTTCTGCAGTGGTCATCATCACATGTACAAATTTCACAAAATCCAGAGAATTAAACTTAATGTTTCCCTGTGAGATAAAAAGTATAGTAACTTTTAGTGTAGAAGTACATAACAAGTATAGTAACTATTAGAGAGAAACATGGAACATACTTTAACTCACAATGTGTATGTGCTTTATAGCTGGTGTTATCAAAATTCCAACGAACCACACAAAAAATCAACCTAAACAGTAACAAAATTACACCCACAACCAAGCCTCCCTGTCCTACCATTGAAAAAGGCTACAATAAAATCAATAAAAATACAATATAAACCAAAAAGTACATATGATAAAAATATATTGCTGCAGTTTAAACATAGATATACCATAAATTAGTGAAGCAGAATCTATTTAATCTTTTTTTTTTTTTGCTTGTCAACAACACCATTTAACAAATTTATCTTTACCTCTAACTATGAAGGAACTACTAAAACTATCATCAGAGAAAGTATGAAGAGGTTTCAGAGAAGAAAAGTACACTGTATCACTTAATAAAATTTCATTTTTATTCTTTTTCATTTTAATCAAAGCCCCACTGAGATTTCAATTTGAAAAAAGGCGGCTGTGAGAGATTCTATAAAATGAAGACAGTTTATTTACAATAATCCAAGATACAAACAACTGTTAGCAGAACATCAGAAATTACACCCCCACTGTCTATTGTAAAAAAACACAAACCAACGACACAATAATAAACTGAAAAATTGGAGGTTTTGTGTTGTTAAAATGACCAAGGCATCCCAGATTGAATCTTTTACATCCAGTGTCCCATAATGCTTTCAGCATGAATCTTTGGCAATTAACTACCATGGTCATTTATTTTTTCTCCGAGCAGCATATTCTTTATGCCCTCTAAATGTAGAAAAAATATGTATTATATATTTAATTGTTATTATGTCATTGGAACACATTTTCACAAGTAAGAAACATATCAGATAGAAAATTTTGCTTCAGAGTTTCTTTAACAAAGATTTGAAGTCATTACATACAATCTGAGTATTTGTTAAATGACCCTGGAATTAAAATAGTGAGATATTTTTTCTTCCTCTGCAGTACAACATACGTCATTATTGCAACTTCTTCCATAGCAAAAGCCATCAGATGTATACAAAATTTGATTAAAGTTTTTGTATGTAGAATTGTTATTTATTAAATATCTCTTTGAGGAATCACTGTATATGTTCAGCAAAATAAAACAGATATATAACTTAATTGAGAAATATATTTATTTTTTATTTTAGCTAGCAACACCAACTTAGAATTTTATTTCCATGTTAGAATTCCTGTTATATTGTCCTCTTGAATTAAATTAATTAGAAATTAAGTGAATTTTGGAGGGAAAAAATCCACAGCACCATTTATTCACTTCACCCCATATCTCTTTAGAATGATGAACAGATAGCTAAAGTAATAGGTAGTTTTACATATATTTACACATTGAAAATCTATTGACATGAGGGAAATAGAGCCAATCTCCTTTCAAAACATATTTGGTAGTCTATTTCAGACATCTTAATTAAAAAGGCAGAGCTCAGATCCTTTTGGAAATACAGTCTACTGTGAGATAGCTGTTGATCGAACATCAAATTACGCAACAATGTTTTAAATGTTTAAGCTGGAGGACGTGTGAGTATATCAACTTATACAGGGAATTTACAATGGAACACTTAGCCCTTCATCTAATTGTCAATTTTTTCCATCTGTTAGCATTTGTCATGATGTCAGGCAAGTCTAGCGCATGAGGCATCTATTGCTTGTTTAGCACTGTGTGCAAATATCCACTTTCTCTGTAATGTTTTTATATCTTCATATTGGGTGTATAATGACAAAACAGATTTGAAATGTTACAACCAGAAAACAGCTGGGCAAACTGTACAGCACTCTTAGGGGTGTGTGTGTGTTTCCTCACTAACGCCTCTACAGGCAACCTTTGATACAAATACACGTCCACCTTTGCCAGTATGTAATTTACTCATTTTTTATCTCCCTATTGAGATCAGCTGGTTCTGTTCCACTTGCCATGTCAGAATTAGACTTGATCAATACTGGCCCTGGGTCTCTAGCAGAGATGAGACAAGTCACAAGTGGGATTACCACATAGATCTGGGGTGAGTCAGGGCATCAAGACTGGCCTGCCTCATGTTGGGTCCCTGCTCTGCCCAAGACCCCTGGGTCTGGGACAAGAGAGGTTCAGGTCCCCACTGCACAACAAAGGAAGGCACCTGACCCCCTTTTCTTGTGGTGACAGGAGAAAGAGCATATTATTTCTCATGGTGTTAACTACCCAGGGGATTGCTGAGCTCCTTTTCTCACATGGCTTTGTGTAGATCAATTTCTCATATGTCCATGACCTCAATTTTAGAAACCACCTACTGATTTGCTCCATGACCTACTCACCTGCCAGAGAGGTGAGAGGTGGGACCTCAAGGTGGGAGCATGACTCCAGGCTGCACCCTCTCCTTAAGGGATATTGGGACTGAGAAGCCAATGATGGCACAGAGAACACTGGCAATGTCCCTGCTATTCCACTTTCCAAAGTACTCCCCTCAGAGCTGCAGAGGTGGTGGTGGAAAGAAAGGAAAAGAGAAAACAAGCAGATGAAAACACTCAGGGAGAGCTCACAGATGTCTGTGTAATAGATGCTGTCCTACTAATTGCAAACTGATATTTGGGTTGGGAGGGTGGGAGGAGATTACAGCAGCTAAAAAAAAAATAATTATATTTATTAAACATTAGCCATCTGAAGAAATACATATAAGTAGCTAAAGGATGATATTGCAAAACTGGGGACCAAAAAAATAAGTGTAAGGAATCATGTATTTGTGGAGATTTTGCAATACAATTTGAGGAAAGTACCTTAGTATTGAAGCCTCACTAATAGGTTATGAATATGTAGTACATTTTTTTATTTTTGTGTTAGGATTTTTGGGAAAAAGCAGGTGATGATCTTGATCTGCATGTATCACCAAGGCAGAACCAGTACTGGTAGGCAAAAGTATAAAAATTATAAAGGAAATAAGAAGTTTGGAAATTTCAAACAGGCATCATGATGAGTCTGGGTTACACATAAGGAAATTTAATTCTTAACAGAGTTCTCTCGTGTGAAACTAGCATAAGAATTAAATATGGCAGAGTTCAAGAAGTATCTGGACAATGCTGTTAGTCACATGGGTGTGATTTTTGGGCAGGACTAAGAGCTGGACTCAATGTCCCTTCTCAGTCCCTTCTAACACAGAATACTCTGATTTTGTGATTCTGTGATTCTGTGATTCATATAGTATTGGTTTGTTTTGAAAAAAAAATAGTGTGTGAGGGGAAGTAATGACACTAACTAATCAAATGTTTGACTAGTAAGTGCTTGATTAGCTGATGGACAATAGTGACCAATCATTTGATGAATGGTATATTTGTAATACAGTTTAGTTCTACATAGGTCTTGAAAGTATTGCACTTTTATGCAATTTAACCTATGACAATTTCTATTGCCCTATCTTTTTCTCAGTTAAATACATCATAATTTAATACAGGTAAGGATGCTTTTTTAATGCCTTTATTATATTTCCTCCTAATATTCAAATACTTATTTCTCTTTTTGTTGTGTGTAGTGATGTATTTTTAGGTTTCCCAGTTTTCCATTTACAGGAGTTCTTTGTTTTTTATTGTTTTCTATAAATTACAATGGTTTCTCCCTGTACCCCCACATTAAACCCTTTTGATTTACCCTGGTGATTGGCAGGTAACAATCACTATGAGAGTCCTGCCCATCACTCTGCAGCCCCACCCTGATGCCTGGAAAGTTCTAGTGAGGATGTTGAGTGATTTGGCAGGATCTCGCTTCTCCCCTTCCCTTTTTATGTATTGAATTGTGCTACTGTCTGTCCTTCATGTTCTGGGTCACTCCCCCGCTTTGACATTGGTTCCAAGTTGCCCCTATCCCGTTTCCCCACCCTGATACTTAAGGTACGGTACCAGAAGGAAATCCCACTTTTTGTGGGTCCTTCTGGGTGTGTACAAGTCCCACAGGGGCTGAATAAACACCAATTGAAATTTACAAGGGTCCTCCCATCTTCCTCGCCACTGCTCACGCTTTCCTGCAGAGGCAAAAACCCACTGGATACAAAACTTAACTATTGCTACAGTGCCTGTGCAGAGCTAGCCAGGAACGGGACACGAGGTCCCAGAGAAGCACAAAACCACCACAGTTGTGTCTGTCAGAGTTTTCCTCAAGTGATGTTTAAAGTTAAGTATGGTCTATGCTCACATCACATCCCTTGCCTTTCTTCTCTCTTTATTTTCTATTTTTAACAAAGGTTGATAAAGTCAAAAGGTCAGAGGGTGCCAATGAATTGGTCCGTCTGAGCTGGAGCTCATTGCCCTCACAGTGCTGTGCTCTGCATTGGTGGCTGCAAAGGTGTTGATAACATACCAGAGTTTTGGGTACTGCTGAGCAGCATTGGCACAGCATCTCACAGCACTGTCTCTCAGTATTCCCCACATCAAGGGACTGGGGATGGGCAAGATCCTGGGAGGGGACACAACCAGGCCAGCTGACCCAAAATAACTAAAGGGATGTTCTATACTAAATTATTTTAGCCCAGATATATAAGTTAAGAAAAGGAGGAAGAGAGTGGGGGGAACATTCAATATTTACTGTGTTTCCTTTCTGCAGCAAGCACTACATGTTCTGAAGCCCTACTTCCCAAGAAGTGATCGAAAATTGTTTGCTGATGGGAAGTAGAAAATAAAATTACTCTTTTTATTCTTTGCTTGTGCATGTTCAAAATTTTGTTTCTACTTTAGCAAACTGCCCTGCCTCCACCTAGGAGTTGTTTCCCATCTTATTTTCTCTTCCTTTTCACCTAGGAAAGGGGACTGATAGAGGAGCTTGGTGGGCAGCTGGTGTCCACATGAGGTCAACCCATCAGAGTCCACCATTGTGGAGATGTGAAGAAAGGCTTAAGGAGACCTTTTTCCTTCTCTTGCACTGAAGGGTCCAAGACAAAAACTCCGTATCTGTTAGAAGACAGAAACTACCCTCTTCTGCTGGTGTTGGTTGTGTGCATTCCCCAAAGCTTTTCCTCTCTTAAAAATATAAAAGTACTCAGATAATGTTTTTAAATCGTTTAAATATAGTAACAAAATAGTATTTTGGCTGTAGGAGAGTCTCTCATTATAGTGTAATTGTATCTCACCATGTGGAAATCTTGTGCACAATAAGCAATGGTGTGGCAGTAGTTGCCAACCCTCATTGGCCATCCCAGTGCAAGACACTTTCCGCTTGCATGTGGTGCATGTGCCACACAGACTGCACAGCTGCAGTAAGAGCTCTGTGTTCTGGGTGTGACAGCCACTGCATGTAGGTTCTGGGAAATTTCAGAGCCATGTGATATGTAATGAAAATGTCTATCTTTCTCTTTAGAATTGTTCAGGTGGAGCTCAAGGTGTAATCTCAAATCCCATAGTGTGATTCTTTAACAAATTATTTTCTTTCACCTTTTTCTTATATTGATTTAAAGTTGTTGATGTTTATATTAAGGATAAAAATTATTGCTAGTCACAAAATCCTTATTTTCCTGTGTTAAATGTTGGGAATTCCTAGGCTATCCCCATCTGGACTCATAAAAAATCTTATTCTAAACAAGATGTTTTTTGTTTTGTGTAATTTCCTGCCACAATTATTCCATGGGGTTGGGCTTTTTTTTTTTTTTTTTTTTTTTTTTTTTTTTTTTTTTTTTTTTTTTTTTTTTTTTTTTTCTTTTTTTACTTTTTTTTTTTTTTTTTAATTAGTTTAGATTCTCTAGTATGACATTTGTAGCTGGTATAACCCTGTCTTCTCCCAGAGCTAATCTATTCATATTCTTTTGGGACAGTCTGGTAATAAGTATACTGTAAAATCTGGATACAAAAGGATAGATATATAGTAGCTGAAATATTTAATTGAGGGCAAACATCAAAAGACTGCTGATTATTGTTGGCAGAACACACTGTCCACAAAACAGGTTATTTCCTCACTATTATTCCCCTTGATCCCATAGTATATCAAAGCCCATATCATCCTTCAAAACCAGTCAAAATCTTTCCTTAGAGCAGGCTTTAACAAATACTGTCAATCACAAGTAAGGAGATTTTCCTAGAGAACAGATGTGTTAAAACAATTTTGATATTAAGACTATTTGTACCATCCTATATACACCTTCATATTTATCTGGATATATTTATCTGACAATTACTAATTAAGTATTATCAATCTGAAAACAGCAAAGGAATTTTTGGTAAAACTTGGATAATTTGTCAGCAATAAATCTTCCTTAATAACCAGGGGAACACTTCCATTTGTGAAAAGAAAGTGAATTTTTGTATTGGGCTTACATGACAAGATTTTTGTAGCAGTGGGCTACAGAGGTGGCTTCTGTGATAATCTGCTGGAAGCTTCCCCTATGTCTAATGGACCTGTTGCCAGCTGGCTTCAAGACAGACCTGCTTCTGGCCAAGGACAAGCTGATCAGCAACAGTGGTAGCACCTCTGGGGCAACATAGTAAAGAAGAGAAAAAAATTATTATACAGAAAAAAGTGGAGACCAGGACTGAGAATACATGAGAGACAGAGAAACAGCCCTGCAAGATCAGTAAAGGAGAGGAGGACATGCTACAGATGCTGAAACAGAGTTTGCTGGAAGCCCTGCAGCCCATGATGGTGCAGCCCATGGTAAAGCAGCTGTGTCCCTGAAACCCATGGAGGTTCGTGGTGGAGCAGAGATCCACCTGCAGTCTCTGGAGGAGCCCATGCTGGAGCAGGTTTTCTGGTAGGACTTGTGAAACTGTTCCTGAAGCTCTGCACCTCGTGGAAGACTTGAACAATTAATGAAAAATTGCATCCTGTGAGAAGGACTCATGTTGGAGAAGTTCACAGAGAGCTGCCTCTGTGGGAGAGGCCACACACTGAAGCAGGGGAAGAGTGTGAGGAGTCCTCTCTCTGAGTAGAAAGTAGAAGCAGTGACAGCATGTGATGAAGTGACCACAAGCTCATTCCTTGTCCTGCTGTGCTGGTGGTAGGGGAAGGATGTAGTAGAGTAGAATTGAGAATAAAGTTAAATCTGGGAGGAAGGGAGGAGTGAAGGCCAGGTGTTTTAAGGCTTGGTTTTACTTCTCATAATCCTACTCTGATTTGACTGGTAATAAATTAACTATTTTCCCCAATTAAGTCTGTTTCTCCCATGATGGTAACTCATGAGTGATCTCTCCCTGCCCTTATCTTGACCCACATAATATCATCTCCCCTGTCTGTTTGAGACTGTGGAGTGATAAAGTGGCTTTGGTGGGCACCTGCTGTCCGGTCAGCACCAGGAGACCACAATACTGGAAGGTAGACATGGCATTGCTTAAATACCATTGCAGTTTCAATATAACACGGTTGGCTGAAAGTTTTTGAGTGCCACAGGTTGCATTCAGAAAATATTATATGATTTTGGAGGGGTGAGAAAAGAGAGAAAATGCATTATTCATACTGAATGTCTCATAAGACAGAGACAGTTGCAGTTCCTGCCAGTCTTGGCTTCTAAACCTCAGATTTCTGGGCTTCCATCTCTTTTCTCATTTGCCTTCTGTATTGCTGTGCCACAGGACTAGAAAACCCTGAGGCTTATGTCTGATCTGTGAATTCAAAGTCTGTATTTTCAACCTCATCTTTATTTTTAAACCATCTCTTTTGCTTTTGTTGGTACCTCTTTTGCAGAAAAAAAACCTCACTTTTTATTCCAAAATGTCTCTAAATTCTTTCAGAATTCTAGGTTGTGTCTTCTCTGGAACAGCTATTCTTGTTTCAAAATCATCTCAGATCATAATTTTTAATATTCATGATATCCTGACAACCCCTTACAGTAGACAGCCAAGTAGAGATCTGTGAGTCTCTACGTCCACTGTAATTTACAACATTATTTGTTGAACTGGTATATGGCTGTTCCAGCCATAACAACCGTAAAGATTTTGAAGCAGCAATGAATGTTGGTGATTAATATATTGGTTCTATACTTATATCTGACTTTCTGGAACATTACAGATAGTATTTGCATAGGACTCTTCTTTGGGGAATCCTAACCACAATGTGTAGCTGAAAATGTTGCATTCAAAATATTGCAAATATTGTTCACAGGCAAAGAGGAAGCAGATATCACATATAAGTAAACAAAAAAAAATTGTTAGCTCAAAGTAAATATTGCCAGAAAAAAAAGAAATAAAAGTAGTGCAGTTAAAATTATAACATGCATACTCCTTAGTTTGTCTCTTTTTCCTGGTGTTATTCTCTAATTCCCCTATCACTCTAAATGGTGAGTTGTCTTGCTTCAGTTGCGATAGTGGGTGGCTGAGGGTTATTGGGTGGGTTGTCAGCATTTGTGAATCCTTCTCCAAGAGAAATGTGACGTTCATGTTATTGTTTTCTACTTCCTTTTTTGTAGGATGTACTTGTGGTAATTTTTAAATATATTTCTTACAGGCTTTTACACCTTTGTCTTTCTTCCTTGGTGTGCATGTCCACGTTGTATCCAAATCTCTTTCCTATAGATTATATAAAATTTCTTATTTCTCTTTGTTACCCTTAACACCAGTTTAGTCTAGATCCAGGTGTGCATTTTTTAATTGACCATTAAAGAGATGTTTGTTGATCCTATGCCTGCTCTCTTCCCTTGTGTATTCTCCTCTGCATCTCATTGTGTGTCTGTTCTTCAAACCTTTGCTCTTGTAACAGGCCTGCATTTCCCTATACTTCATCATTATTTTCTTATCACAAACATTCTCATAAGCTACCTGCTTGTTACAGCTATATGTATAAAACAATGACTCTATCATAAAGAAAAACAAAAGCAAAACAAATTAATGCTACATGTCTGGTGAATTAGAGAAATTAGTCACACCTGAACCAAGCAAAGCAAAACCAGAGGAAGGTGATGAAGGCACCTTCATCTTGAGGTCTTGCAAAATCCATAAAAAGTATATAACCAGATACTAGCAATTCCAATTGTCCTTCTCCTAGAGGGCTACTTGGTTATAATGATTAGGGAAAATCTTTGCATTAGGAATTAAACCTATACAGGTTTTAATAATCTATAAACCTCATTATGATGGAGAGAAAAAAAATATGCTTCTGACTATACTTTGAAAAGAAATACAATGCCATATACTATTTATTCAGAAATTTAGCAGTTTTCACTGAGTAAAACATCTTACAGGACTTCAAAAGTTCTGAAATGTGTCATAACTGTAGTAAATAAAATTTCTCCACATAAGCTTTTAAGGTTGAGTCTTGCCTACTCTTCTGTTTCTGTTTCTATTGGGTCAGCTTTTTTGGTTTTGTTGTTTGACTCTTCTTTCTTCCAATTGTGACCATTGCACTTTATTCTATGAAGTAAAAGGAAAATGAGGATGAGAATATGTCATGACAAATCATAAGGTCACAATGGTACATGCATAATTAGGATAATATGAATCCTTTGACAGACCAGAAAAAAAAAATTGTTGCAAAGGACTTTTACTTATAAAGCGCAGGCCTTACGAGACATTGCATGGAGACTAAATTAATGAATAGTTTTATTAGAGTCCGTATTGTGGCATTTATAGGCCTACTACCATATTGTAGCAGAATGGTGAATCTCAAAATACAGAACCACTCTCAGTAAGTAGTGAGATAGTTTTATTTATTATCAATTCTAGGCAGCAAAGAACTTGTGTTTATCTGTATGCATTTATTCTCTGTCAGTAGAGTTTACTTAAGTCACAGTGGGTCCTTCCCTGACAAGCTAAAGCTGTTATTATGATTTTTGTTGTGCTGAAACTCCCATAGCTTTTAGAAATGTATGACAGGAGACTTAGTGACTTGTTCGTGGTTTACTGTGTGTTTTCTGTGTGACTGATCTTCTGTTTAAAAACACGTGATTGGTCACCTTGTCTTTGAAACTGCATTACAAAGCAGAGGCAATCTTCTGGAAGAAGGGATAAAGGGCATGCTCCTTCTCTGAGTGCTACTGGATTTATTTCAGTGTATCCTGATCCTGTAGTATCTCAACTGAGATTCCTGATATGAATGGGGAAGCTGAAAGCAACAAGCACCACACCAAAAGCCACAGTTTAAAAGTGATAGGAGGACTAAGAATACAAATGTTGGTTTTATTTTCTTAGACTTAATAATCAGTGCAGAAAGGGGAAATCATAGAAATTGTTCTTTTTCTATGATGACCCAGTGGGCAGAGCAGAAATATCTCTCAAAACTCTTTTATATTTTATCAGAGCAAGTCTGTTTAAAAGACTGACTTGTAGCAGTTTTTCTCTTCATGTTGTAATCAAATATAGTTTAGGAAATTGGAAAATATGCTGTCTTTGGTATGCTCATTTAAAATCAAAGCAGTTCTTTTTCAAAGATTTTAACTGCCTTGGATTCTTGACTCAAAAAACAGAAACAAAACCAAAGCAAAAACAAAATCAACCGACCAGACAATTGAGATGCTTTAATTTAAAAAGTGTCAAGAAGAAATCTTTTCATATTTTATATTCCCTCATAATATGTCTGATAATTAGATGGTTTTGCTACCTATTGTCTGTCATTCCATTTTCACATGTCATCTTGTTTATATACTGAGTTCTTTCAGTAGTCCCTTTATTATTTTGGTTTCCTTTGCCATTGTATTTTATTTGTTTTCCCTTCTTCCTGGTTTTAGTTCAGTTTTTATTTCAATCTATTCTTTTCTTATGATAATCTTTTTGGCCTTTGAAAGCTGCATTGCAAATCAACTCTTTTGTTTTCTGCCTCTTTTCTTTTTAGTGTCAATTATCTCTTTCTCTTTTATTTGTCTCACAAACACCTAGGATTTCATTATTAGAGATGCATTTATTAATGTCATTACTATTTAAGGTGGTCTGATTTTTTTTTGTAGAAATAGATGATTTTTTTTTTTTAGTTACAGATAACTGTTACAAATTTCAATTACATAGACTGAAATTTTACTTGATGTTTCTTCCATGTTTTTTTCTAGTATGAATGTGTGTTAGTATTTCTAGAAAGTATGTGGACAGGAAGCACATGTGATGTGATTCTGCAAATACACTTTTGTAGTCTGTAACATTATCGCTAGCAATTTAGCTTAATTGGTGTGCAGCTAATTAATTCTTGAGAAGACCTTTCTGAAGCAAGGCTTTGGCAGATGAGGAGTTATATGTGCTGTTTGCTGAATTCTTAATAGTCGACTGAACAGTAAACATTTGTCTAAATCACAAAACTTTGAACAGTTTCAGTCCACATATGCCTAACAGAGCCAAATTAAGGCTCTTTAGAGATCTTCTTTTTAGTAACTTCATTTATTTTGTGCAAGCCTCTAAAACTTAAGTATGCAGACAGCTGACACATCCCACTACTGCAGAATGACTGAGTATTGTACTTTAAAACTCTTCAAGGGTAGAGCAGGACTTAAGTAGTAACTTTCACTGTTCTTTAATGGATGAGAAAACAAAGCTAGGAGACTGACAGGGTAGAGCCACTTATATCCTCTTTGTTGAGACTAGCTCCAGCTACATGTATGTACAGAATGAAAGAACAGATTTAAGTTCACAGTAGAAAGATGAAAAAGAATGGAGAGCTGCTGCAAAATTTTGTTTTTATTTGTAACTCTGGCAGAACCCATAAGTTACAGTAATCCATATCACAACATTAGAATCCCACACTTAGATAAAAAATTTATTGTAAGAGATTATAGAAAAAATCTACCCTGTTCTTCTTTATAGCCACCTTTGACTATGACTCATAAGAAGTAGTAGTTTCTTCTTGTTTCATTTTGCTTGCTTGATTTGGGGAATTTTTTTTTTTGACCAGTAACCTTTAAATGTTCAAAGTTAGTGTTCTTAGAGTTATTAAACTAAAATGTTGCAAAAAATTTAGCTGGTGAACACAAGAACTGTGAGGGAGTGAATACAATTGAATGTCATCACCATGCCAAGCAATTAAGAATTTGTTCTATCATGGCAATTTCTGTGGCACATTTGATTACTCTCAAAGTATAAACTATAAAACAGAATTAGCACTATGCATATTGTTCAAAACAAAATATTTGGATTGTGCATCCTTATGTGTATTTTGTGTTCATATCTACTTAAACAAACACATGCACATGCAAACTGCTGCATATAATTTAAAAACACATTAAAATTAAACCGAGGTAGAGGACATATATGTTAAGAATGCAAAACAATTACAGAGAATACATGACTAATTCCAAGAGCAGGCTGATAAAGAAATCATTTAATGTAGCTCAGCCAAATTGAGGCAAGGGAATGCAGAACTAATTAAGCCCAAATTTTTATCCTGAGCTCTTGTGATGCCTTTGGACAGTCTAAACACTGGAACAAGTGTGTTTCATCATTTTCAGACCAATGAAACATAAGTTTGTCTATTCCCTCTCTTTGTCCCTACCATTAAATAAGAACACTGCATTCTTTGCTTATTTGAAAACTTAAGTGGATACTTATCACTAAGTGGATACATATCCACTTAGTGATAAGTAGGAGGAAAACATAACTTTCTGTGGATTTATACAAAAAAATTTAAAATTTGGATAACAGAAGGAGAATTTAATAGTCATTTATATACTCAGAATTTACCAGACTCTTTCTCATGGTCACTTGTCTGCAAGGAAAAAATGAAAAAAAAATTCCCTTTAATTAACAGGAGTGTTATTGGTTGAATGACATAAAGACTGCATGAAATGTTATCGATGGGACTTAAAAATTTTAAAGGAAATTCAGATCATGCTTTAAGAAATAGATGTTTTCCTGAAAATTTTCAAAATGCATTGCATAAAGTTGTGTTGTGGTTTAACCCCAGCTGGCAACTAAGCACGACAGAGTTACTTGCTCACTCTCACCCTGGTCAGGATGGGGAAGAGAATCAGAAAAGTAAAAGAGAGAAAATTCATGGGTCGAGATAAAGGCCATTTAATTAGCAAAGAAAAAGCTGCACACAAAAATAAAGCAAAATAAGAAATTCATTCAATGGTCAAGAAGTTCTTTCTTTCTCAAGAAATATATTAAAATATTAAAACATGAGAAGAAGAGATGCTAATCAGTAGCAAAAGGAAAATTAGAAAACCAGCAAAATCTGTGAAGAAATGTAATAAAATTTTTCTTCTGGCTCAATACTATAGTTTGACACAAGTGCTTCAGATCCTCAAGAAATATACAAAATAGTTTTTTTAGAATTAAAAAATTGAGGTGGAATGTTCAGAAATACTCCCAACTAATTTTTCTCGACTTGTGCTGAAGTCAAGAAGAGTTTATCAACATGTCTGAAAGGCATATACTTTGTTTCATCTTCAGTAATGAAGAATGCTAGCTTCTGAATATGAATACTTCTCTACTGCAGAAAATTAACCTTCTTCAGGTGTATGTGGTGCATCTGTTGCAGAAATATTTACTTTGTCATGTTACATGTCTAAATGTTTAAATGTTTGTCATGTTACATGTTAAATATTTAAACTTAGTAAGGGTCTGGCCTTGTTTCCTGCTTTGTTGTTCAAACTTCTATTTAATAGGCCACTTCAAAATGAAACAAAATTACTGTTTCTTCTTTTGTTGAAGTTGTTAATCGTATTGTTAATGGAATTAATATATTCTTTTAGAAAATATTTGTTTCTTTGTCACTTTAGAGATTAATAAGTAAATGATAGGTGATACTTTGTTTGTCTACACTTTCAATATTTTTTTCAGGCATCATCATTGCTCTTGATCGTTTTCCTCCCATTTTTGAGGTCTTGCTCATTTTAGCTAGCACAATTTTAGGAAGCATTTGTCCTTTTCTGACAAGTACAGAAAATATGTGGGAACCAAGTCAATGTCTACAGCTATGATTATGTCTAACTATTACTTAAGTCAATTAACGTGTTTGACATATCTGATATTTTTGTATGGGGTAATTTTGAGGAGGTATGTTCAGATACATTTAAGCAGAATAACACTATTTCTCTTGTTAGTCTCTATGAATGTCACATTTTATTTCTATGAGCTTCAGCAAAACTTCTCCCCACCTTAGAGCTGTACCATTTTTGTTGTTATAGCTCAAAACGTACTTATGACATTAAAAATTAAAGCTTTGACTGCATCATTCTATGTCATTGCTTATTCTTCACAGTGTGTAAATTTTGTGGGATTCTAATTAATTAAAAGTATGATTTATTCCCAATCATCAAAGTATCCGTTGAACTTCTACATAATAAATATTGCTTTGAATACTTTCCTGAAGTATTTTATATCACTTTGAACATTTTGATTTGTTTTACAGTAAGGTGCCATCAATTCAACTCAGACAATTTTAAAGGAAAGCTGGAAAATTTGGCATTCGTAATGAATGAGAAGGACAGATAGATGGAAAAATATTGTCACTGCCACCTTAGAGGACAGCTTCTGGCATCCAGGCTGGGAGGAAATTTGATAGCTTTCTGGAATTTAAGAGCAGAAAAGTCATAAGGATTTTCAGTATCCAGATAGGCCTCATGGTTTGTTTGGGGTTCTTTTGGCTCTTCTTCCTAATTTGAGGGGTAAAATTAACCTGCTTCTGAAGAGTAAATCCATTTGTTAATGTGTTTGTCTCCATTTTGGACACTGATATTCTATTGCAACCAAAACTGCTAGTTTTGTGTGACCACAATCTATTTTCCTAATAACTGTGACCCTTGAAAAAAAACTGCAGTGTCTCTACTGGGACACCGGCAGATCAAACAGGGTGCAGCCTCATAAGAATTTACAGTATGATTACTTCTTGGTGTTACTAATTTCCCAGAACTTGTTATGAATTATTCCCTTATATTAAGTAAATAAGAGAATTTTTTTTTTCCTGAAAACAAGGGAAATTAAATTCTGTATCTTGTGCTGGTTAACTTTGTTGGTAATGAGTTTTCTCACATTCTAGCAGGATTCAGAAAACCCAGAATACTGAGATATAGCTTCTGGAAAATTATTCTTGAATTATGCTTCAATGGATGAAAAACTAAAACTTTTATTTCAGAATACATAGTATCATTTCAGTAAAAAAAAATCCAAATAAAACATGAAAACTCACTCAATTAATTGTGTCACAGTTGCCCTAGAAAATGAAACAAGCTGGCAAGACCAATAACAGGGTCTTCCTCTGTCTGGAGACATTCTCCTCTCCTTACTTATTATATGATCATATATCTTGAAATAGTCCTATCCTTAGATAAGGCTTTTAAAGGATTAAATTAAAAAAAATATTAAAAAAAGGAAAGAAAGAAAGAAAGAAAGAAAGAAAGAAAGAAAGAAAGAAAGAAAGAAAGAAAGAAAGAAAGAAAGAAAGAAAGAAAGAAAGAAAGAAAGAAAGAAAGAGAGAAAGAGGTGAAAGTTAGTGAATTTAAACTATGGTTGGTATAACTCTTGTACCACTGAACCACTTCCAGTAGAGTATAGAGTCCAGTGTTTTATTTCCCTAAATTACATACTTGCTTTTTAGAGAAATTGAAAAGATAAAGCAAGCAAGGTTACAGAGTCTCATGAAAAATAGGCACTTCTAGAACTGGAAAATATAGTGAAAGGAAAAATTTCTTTTTTTCTTGTAAATGTTGCAGTATATGATAGTATAAGTGAATAGACCCCAAAATCTATAATATATATTTTTATCTATAATAAGCATCTTTGTTCAAAATATGGCTGAGAAAATGGGTTAGGTTTTTTTCATTCCAATAGCTGTTGATAGCCTTTTTGACTATTCTGTTCATTGTTTATTATAAGGCTAATTATTTACTGAGTAAGTTCAAAGACACAAATGTGTATCAGACATGATTTTGGAACATTGGGTGGAGTGGCTGGGGAAGATCATAAGACACATATTTTACATGGCAGCAAGAGAGAGCCCATCATTAGATGTGCTGTTTAAATCTCTCAGGAGACAACAAAGTTATTGTATGGCTCTTAATTTTCTTACTTCTTTATTTCTGATGGTACTTTTTTGTTTGTTTGTTTTGTTTAGTTTCTATAACTTCCTTTAGATTTATTTGCTCTACAATTCATCTTCTGACATGGCTGGTGTCAGAGAGAACACAAAATGAGTGAGTTGTAAGGAAAAGATGTCATACAGTTGTAGAGCAACAGAGCTTTACTAGTTTAAGATTCCCAGTGTAATGCTTGCCTTCTTTCCTTTAGGCAATTCTGTGAGATGAATTATGTGCTCTATTGATAGCAAAAGATTTCTTTCTTGTGGGAAAGTAGGAATAAATAAATATCTGTATAGGTTGATGGTACAACTCAAGAATGGTAAACAACTAAATATCTAAGGAACATGAGCACAAATATTTTACCCTAATGCTATAAAAAGAAGGAAAAGCTGTAAGAAACACTGTGCAGAAGAATAAAATAAAATAAGTTAGGTGTCACAAAGGTAACTTTATATTTTATTTAATTTAAACAAAATATGAAACTGCTATAGAAATGTTCTGATGTGTTGAGGACCATCTGCTCTTATTTTTTTATATAATGATTTGCATAAAATCTATTAAGTTCATTATATTGCATGCTTCAGGAATTTAATAAGCCAGAATTATGTATAATATACAGCACATGGCAAGGAATTGTAATAAACAAAAATGGTTTATTCTAACTGCATATAGAAAAGAATGTGTGATTTTTAGGAAAAAGTAAAGATATTGTGACCTATTTTATGTTGTGTTTATTTAGTAATTAGTGTGTTAGAATTCCTGTGAGATCACATGTTCCATATTTCTGTAAACTTGACACAAGGGAGCATAGAATGATGTTAGATTTACTTGGTATTTTAATATCACTCTGTTTTTTTCACATACCTACCATTCCTAGATATTTACTAAAATAATGTGAATTAATTTCTTAATAATGCATTGCATGTACAAAGACTAATTCTAATCTCATACTCAATGCCCAACTGTGGTGACATTAAAAGTTTAGTTATTGGTATAAAAACTATAAGAATAATACCTACATTCATATATTATAATAAGTTATCTAATTTTAGTAGCATAAGAATATCTATTGCAAGGCTTGTAGACTTCTGTGTCATAGAACTTCAAAACACTCTGGAAAATATTTCGGTATAAAAATTATATATTGCAAAAGTTGCTTAGAAATTTCCTATTGACGTTATCAAAGAAAACCACGTCTATACAAAAGTGGATAGCTGGCTCTTCCTGTAGTCATATTGAAGCAACTGTGATCCCCACATCAAACAATAGGGTCAACCAGAGCTACTTTACTTAGAACTTTAGACCAGTGGTAAAATTCCAGCCTTGAGGTCAACATTAAAAATCAGAGAATGAGGATAAAGTCAGAATACAATTGGTGTGAAACATGATCTTTTTTTCAAATAAAAGGTGTTCATGTGGAAGTCTATCAAACAAAAAGCTGATATCATTCTGCTTTCCAAAGGTAGACTTAAATTGCTTGCAATTAACGCTCCTGGCTACCTTCCCTTATCTCCATTCCTCTTTTTACAGCTCATTAGCTGTATGCTGTAGCACTTCAGAATCTGGGACATGCATTAATTTGTATCAGCTGACTCATTCCTCCCCACCTGACTGGCATCTCCCCAGCTGAACTGCAGCTGACATTAGCCCAAGCCCAAGTTTTAATACACTTACCTAAAATTGGTTCCTGATGGTCTCCTTGGGCAGAGTACTGTGGAAATATAAGAAAAAGTGGTCTATTTCGTTAATAATTTTCCATACTGAGGGGAGTCTTCCAGATTATTTTTACTCCTTTTCTCCTACCACAGTGGCATAAAAAAAAAAAAAATTGACTGGGACAAAGAACCTCTCCAAGAATAATGATAGCAGTATCTTGACTAATATGGTATAATCCATTTTCCTAAGTTAAACTCAATTTACCTATCAGAAAATCTATATATAACTGTGTACTGCTTTGCCATACTAAATAATGATGCTCTACCTAAAGAGACTTCTTAGTTTGCTGTGAAACTGCTTGGTGCCTGTAGGGCAACACCTGTAAACTGAATGAGATCTTGTAAATTTCATGCAAGACATGAGACATGAAGCCTGACCATCGACATATCCTAGCCTTATCCAGTACCTCAAGAATGAATAGTATGTATGTGTCTAAACAGCGAGTATTGCTGGCATATACAAATATTTTACATTTTTGTTTGTTTTTCTCAAAAAGTTTAATCCATTACAGAATACAAAAGGAAATACTACAATTTGTTGATATTTATTAAGAATATACACGATTTAAAAAGTTACTTCTAAATTTGCAGGAGGATATATTAGAGAATATTGAATTTTAGGGTTAGCAAAAGGATTACTGGCATTTTAGGCTGAGATAAAAAAGGGTGATGTTATACTGTGTTAAAGGTTTCAGTTAATATGTTTCAATTAGGCTGGAAAACAAGGTTAGCAGTGGCAGATTTTTTTTTTCTCTGTTAACAGAGGGTGTTTGAACTTTTGCCTCTTTCAAATTCTGAAGTAATGCATGAAAAAAAGCTGTTCTTTTATTTCTGGATTAGAAAGAGATTCTTTATCTTTTCTCTACATTAGCTGATATAAGCAGGTTTTCATCATCACTAGAATAGAGGGTCTTTTTGTTTTTTTCTTTTTCTTTTTCTTTTTCTTTTTCTTTTTTGTTTTCTTTTTTCTTTCTCTTTGTCTTTCTCTTTTTTTTCCTTCTCTTTTTCTTTTTCTTTTCCACTTCCACTCTTAGCATTGTATCTAAACAAGGCCCCTAAAGCCTTGTATTTAAATAAATATTTAAATAAAGCCAGTATTCTCAAATCATTCAGTCTACCTCTGGAGGGGAAAAAAAAAGTAAAACAAAAAAGAAAGAAAAAAAATTAAACCAAAGCTTTCTTGTGAAAATATTAGAATACCATGTTTCAGCTATGATCTTAATACTGTGAAGTGTGACAGGTTTTTACCCTATATTTCTCCAAGTCTCTTCTTTAGTGTTGCTGTTTCAGAATTTTCCATTTTATATTGACATCTCCTTTGAAGTGTAATATTTCCCATCTGTTTTCACTGAATTTCAATTTGATTCCCCACATTATTTCTAAAATAATTTGAAATTATATCATTGGCCAATATGCTTGACATCATGTTCATATCATCTTAGAAGTGTTCTGTATCAGATCCTTAATGTAATCTTCAAGTTCAGATTCAGGGTCAAATTTTATCTTATATTTTCTTCAACCACATTTTCATATTTTATGAGAATGTCACAGATAATTTTGTCCAAGACTTACACACTTCAAGATGTGTCCTTGGATTAATTTTGTTCACAAAATCTTTTTTTGAGAAAGGAAATAAAAGATTAATTTTAGTACAGTGACACCTTCTAATGCTGATGACTTCAAATGGCTGAGGTTCATGCAAAAGATTCACTGGTATGAAATATGCCATTTGAGACAATGGTAGTTTTTTTTTTTTTTTAAATTATTATTTTTTAATTGAGAAAACATTATGAAGTTGCTCTGTATTTTTTTCTGCATTTTTTAAATTCATTTTTCCCCAAACGTAAGTTGTTTTTCTAAACTAAGAGGTTGTGTCTTTTTGCAACTAAAAAAATTTGGAAAGGGAGAAATGAATACCTATGCCACAAAGCAATCCAAATGTTCAGAATACTGCAAGCTTGTAATGACAAACAGGGTAAACAGCAAAGGTTGACATGTTATCCTTGGTCTATCTGACTCTCATCTGTTCAGTTCTCTCTTTCATGTGTTAAATAAGTATAGTAGTATTTCCTTTCTTGTGACAAGTGTGTTTCATGAAACTGCAATTCATAGTGCATGGATCCATTTTGGATAAGGCACATTTCATGTCATTGTTGGATTTTCTAAGTTCTGTGTAGTGATCATAATTTTTTCTTTGGCTCAAATGTTACCCAAAGAATGACTTTGGCTAATGGAAATGTCTTACTGAACAATGTGTTTGGTATTACATTAATTCTTTTTCCTTTTCTATATCATTTGAACTACAGAGCCACTGTAGATGAAAATGTGACAATCACACTAATAGTCTAATAGTTCTTGGCTTCAGGCCTCACATGCTCAGACACAAGTTAGAATTATTATACAAATAACAGGTAAAACATACACCAAATTCTTGGTGTTGGTGTAGTTTGGGATTAACTTCATTATGTTACTCAGCTGTGAACCAAATTAGTTAAAGATTTTAATACAATTTTCTCCATGTTATGAGGACAAAAATTGTTATAGGCAGAATGAAGAAAAAAAAATCTAATCCTAGACCTTTTTACCTTGGTGAAACAAATTTCTGAACTTTTTTTTTTTTAATCTTCTTATTATTCTTGTATACTAATATGCTGAGTTCTGAGAAATGGACAGAAAAGGTAAAACCTATGGGACCACATCTTTTGTTTGGAACAGGAATTGAATCTACACAATCTTCATGGTATAGCATTGTCACATAAAATCAATTTAAAAAAGAGTCGCTGGAGACAGGTGTGGGAAGTGCCATTAATGAGCAGCATTAAATTAATTTCATACAATCCAATAGCTGATGTAAGCAATTTTAAAATGCACTTCTGTAATGTTTTAAAGGTGATAGAAGACTCGAGCTCTGTTGTCAGCACAGTGAGGGTGGTTAGAAACTCCTGGAGTGGTAATAAGTGACCCTTGGATGTGGGAACAATTAGGAGTAGATAAAAATGGCTGCCATTGTTTTAGATTTCTCTATATATGAAATCACATTCAGAATTTCATTATATACAACCAGTTAAACATTTACAATGAAAAAGGTTGTCCAGCAGTAAGTAGTATGCCTATACTTTCCAATTTTTTGTAAACTATAATAAACTTTTCTCTGTTGAACACAAACCTTATCCCTAAGCTCTCCAGAACTATAATGTTTCAGGTACAGTAAAGATTTACATATAGAAACAAATTTCTTACTCTGTAGAAATATACTAATACTTATTTTATCACTTAAAATAGTCAAACAATATAAATGAGAAAGTTATAAACACATAAATAAAAAGGCTTAGTAGAATATTTGTTTTAAATTTTAATGATTCACCACTTAAAAGAGCATCAGACCTATTTACAATTTTTAAACTTTATGGCAACCATTTTAATTGGAATATTTTTCTTTATATTTTAAGATATATTTTATAGTATTATTTTTAAACAGCTTTAAATATACTGAACAAGCTGCTTCAGAGATTATATATATATATCCATTTATACACACACACACACACACACATATACACATATATATATATTTAATACATATGTTTTCTTCAGTTTTTAGCTATTAGTTAGTTCCTAAGCAGATAAGGGCATGTTACAATTCCAGCATTACTCCAATTGCTCTCTATTTTCTTTAAGGACTCAAGAAGTTAGCAGTGAACGTGTACAGCTATTGTTAGAAACCTAAAAATTAAGGGTTCTTTTTCCACACAAGACCATACTATTTAAGTAAATTTCAAATATAAAGAGTAAAAAAGCAACATAAAAAGCAGTGTTAAATGCAAAATGGAAGATAACAAGCTATTGTATGAGTCTAAACCTATTTTATTAAAATTAGTGTATGGGCTAAGGAAAATAATTAGAATAAGACCACAATAAGCAGAAATATGCATGATGCAAACTGAAAATCAGAAAGAGTAAAAGCAAAAAATAAAAAACCATCATAAACCAAGAAGTTTTTCTAAACTAGTGAAGGGTTTTACTTCTGGGACCAGTACATTTTACATATGAACACGTAATACAGAGGCTGATCAAGAAGATAAAGATATTAAGATAAATTTTGATATTTAAATTTTTAAATATTTTTTTTAATTTTTAAATAATGATTTTAAATTTAAATATTTAAGAAAAATACATCTGAAAAGTGATGTATGTTAGTGCCAATAAAGTTTTATGCAGTTTCTGCAGCAAATTGTTTCGCCTACCTAAGTTAACCTCATAAAAAATATCTAAGGGAGCTCTTATGATGCTGCACTCTGACGTCAGTCTGTAATAATAATAATAACAATAATAATAATAACAAAATCACAACCCCTCCAAGAAAACAGAACAGAAACAAACAAAAAAACACCAAAAACAAAACCACCAAAAAACAACCAACCAAAATAAAAACAAACCAAAACCAAAAAACCCACAAACAAACAACCAAAACTAACCGACCAAAGAGCAAACCAACCAACAACAAAAACTTGCACCAATAAACAAAAAAACAACCAACCAAACAAAAAATCAACCAACTACAGTCAAAACAAAAAAATAAAAACAACCAACCAAAAACCACAAGCAAGTAATCCACCTTTGGATATTCCTGTTTTATTAAATGAGGAGACACAGTCTCACTCCTTTGCTCTGTCATATGCAGTCTCAGATTTTTGTACCTTTGCTGAGAACTGTATATTCACAGGATAAGCAGGACCCTTTTATCTGATTATAGACAAGTAGATCAGGCTGCAATTGCTACCCGTTTACAAGCACAAGGTAAGAGTTTGATTATTGCACAGTGCACACCACTTAAGCATTTCTCACCTCTGAGTAATAAGAGTTTGAAAGCTGCTAAATGGATATTTTATCCTCAACAGTAAATCTCTTGAACCTATGTAAGTTTCATTTTGGTCATTTGGTAATAGAAGGACTGGAAGAAGCAGTCTGTATGAAAGTCATTAATTTTCATTGTGTTTATGACAACAAATACTTCCATGGCTTGGAAATATTTATAAAAAGGGAATGCTGAACTGAAAGAATGAGTTTACATTTAGCCAGGTTATACAACATCAGTTGTTTAGCCTCTTGGAGAAAAATATATTTATCAGTAGTTGTGTAAAGGTAGCCTTGAAGTTATTATCAGATAAACACAAGAGAATGACATAAGTATCATTTAAAATGAATATTTGTATGTCTGCATAGAAATGTAGAAACATATACATGGTAAAACACATCAAATGTGACTAAATTTTAAGTTTCTCTTGACATATGTACAGTTAAAAAAATTACTATGGTAAAAGAGAAAAAATTTGGATTCTTACAAGATTGTAAGAACATAATATAACTTATAAATTGATAGATCCTGAATTAACTTTTGTAGAGACCACAAGATGCAGTTTGTGATGCGAAAATTTCAGGGCATGTTGATTCCTACATTAAATCTGCATGATCATACAGACTTTTAGGCAACCAGTGCTCAGGGAAAGTTGACATCACAATCTGACAGAATAAAATTTAATGAAACTTCAAACACAAAGGAAAATCTCTTTTTATAGATGCTTCTGCTTAAGAAGTTGTGGTGCATCATCCAGAATTTTTTTTAAAATTTAACAATTGCAATTCAAACCTATTTTGAACTGAGCAAAAGCACTTAATTGATGCAATTCAAGTTAACCTTAAATTTAACTCTACTTTCATTCCTAAAAAAAACAATTCATATGATTTTTAAAATTATTGTTTCCTTTTAATTGCTAAGTGTTTTAATTAAGGATCATTGCTCAGGGAAGCAAGTTGGGTATTAGCTTATATTTTGCTTTCTAATGACACTAAAATAAGTATTATATAAGAGGATTTGACAATATGCCCACTACTCACTCTGGGAGATTTCCCAATGTTTTAAGAGTTTTGTGATGATGGCATGCAACTTTTTTATCTTTGGAATTTTAATTTGTATGGGCTAAAAGAATGATTCACTCTAAGTTCCAAAATCCACATTATATCAGTTTACAACCCACAGCCTTTTTTAGAATTCTTCCTGCAACTACTTTATAAAAAAAAAAGCCTTGCAATTTTTGGTTGTTGTAAACTGTCTTAATTGGATTCCTGCTCATGTTCTTTTCTCCATCTCTACTGCCTATTACACAGATTTTTATATGCTCTTCCAATCACAGTAGTATCCAGCTGCTGAAGATTTTATTACACAAAATATTTCTCTGGCGGCTTGTGTTGGTATGTGCTCCAGAGTATGAACAACTGATAAGGATGCATTCCAAAACAATTAATTTAGTGCCATCCAAGTAGAAAATTAGTTATTTTAATATATAAAGGGTATTACTTATAACTTATCTGTTTACTTTCTCATATGTTCTCAATAATTGAATTATACATATATTGTGGTACTGCCTATATACTCTCCTTCTCCTTACAAAGATTTTTCTTAAACTACTATACTCCTTAATTTTTGTTAAAAAAAAAAAAAATAGTCTCACTTTATAAGAAGCTTAACAATTTTGCTAAAAAAATCTGTATGATTATTAAATCAAAATTTTAAAACTGCTAATTTTTATAGATGTTTTACAGAGTAGCTGTTTTATGAAAGCATCTGGAATGATGTACACTTTGGTTTTCAAATTATTTATTTTATTTTGTTTCATCATGTGAAGACATCTACTTTGAAGTGAGATTCTTTCCAAGAACAGAGATTGTCTGTAATCAAGAATTTAAAAAAAAAGGTCGTAAGTAGTATTAAAAGTTTAGTACTGTCTCTATCTCATTTATTCATAAAAAATACATATTTTTGATGCATTAACAGTAACTCTTCATTTGGTAATGTAATCCTGGCAGCCAGAGCTTATAATTGTATTATCATGGACCTTCCTGGAAGTAAACACCGTGAGCACATCAAATTTGTCTGCACCTTAAAAAAGTACTAATTTGATCAGAATAACAAATGATGCTCTTTTTAAGGTTTAAAGATCAAAATAAGACCATCCAAAATTACAGGGCTTGTGAAAAAATGTCCCTCCTCCCGTTCCTGAAGTTTCATTTTCCATGTCCAACAAATTTCAGTGGTGTTATTGTGAAGACAAACTCCGCTGTGACTTCTCCAAATTTCTTGGGAAAACTATTTCCCTTAGTTGTACTTGAAGAGTGGCCTGCTGTTGATTTGTGGTGCAGTCTCCACGCTCCTGAGACACAGTCCTTCACCCTGTCTGTCTCCCTCTAGGAAGTTTCTCTAGCCTCAGTTTCTTCTGTTAGGAGAATCTTATTAAAATTACAGGAACCACAAACAGAATGCTTGAGAATATAAAAATTAAAACCGTTCATAATTGTACTTCATTCTATATCTATAATTCCTTCAGCAGTAGCTATCCCTCTCCCCCTTTGCTTTTGAAATCAATTAGGAGATTTCTTTGATGAGGCAAGGTATTGCCTCTTGGGTTGTCTCCAAGTTGTTGCCAAAGTTATTGTCTTAGGGTGACTTTAGGATGCTTGTATCCCCAATTGTCTGTTCTTTTTATATTGGATATTGAGTTCTACACCTGGTTCTGAGAGTGAAGGGGGACACAAGAAGTGTGCAGTCTGTCTTCAGAAACTGCACTTGCTCCCCTGCATTCCTTCACACGGACTGTGTTTGTCTGCAGCACGGACAGACAGTGGAAGAGGGCTCTCCTTGGTTTTAGGGTTTTTTTTAGTTAGCTGAGGCAGAGAAGTTGCCTGGACTGTGGCTTTTCTTTTTCTTGGAACTGAGCACTCCTTCTCTGGACCAAAAACCCAGAATAACGCCAGGAGCTCACGCCTGTGGCCCACAGGGACCCAGAATGCAGCATTTTCCAGTGCAGGAGGGATCAATAAGAGGCTGAGCAAGCTGAGCTACAGCCCGCAACAAGGACTTCCTCCGAATTTGCCATCTCTTCCGGACAGTGAGAGGTTATATTGTTTAACATGATTAATTTTTTTATGGTTGTGAGCATTTTGCTTGTTGAATAAACAAGATTTCTCCAAGGAAATCTTTTCTGGAATTGGTTGGGGAAGATGCCGCTTGAATTTGCTTTTCTAGAGGGACACATTCGGAGGTTTCCTCCCAAAATTTGCCCTAAATCAGGACAGTTATTAACTGAATAATGTCCAGTTTAGAAGTAGAAGTAAATACTGTATGTAGTGTCAATGATATTTCAGTGTATGTTTCAAAAATATGAAAGCAATGATGCTGAGATTAGAATACAAAGGTTTTATCTACAACTATCTACAAAAGTACACTGTTATTATTGATCATAATTAATTTTTATGCAACATTTTGCCATTTAGTTAACATTTATTGCCATTTCTTAATTATTGTTGTTATTATTATTATTAATAATAATAATAATAGTATTCCATTCAATTTGTAAACATTCTTACTTCTGTAATCTTCAAGCCAGAATTTTTTTGTGGCAAATGATCAGGAAAAACCTTTTGTATCAGCTGTAAAACTTCTGGGGTAAAGAACCATTTTGGAAGTTCATCTTTTTTAAAAATTGCATGAAATTTAATGGAAGATCATTATATTACTGTAAATGAAATAAGGAATTTTTTATTTGCATTGCTAAACTACCAGAACATATGTAGCATCATATTTTTGCTAACTTAAAAAATAGGCTCAATAGAGCAGTAAACAGATTTTTAGAGACTGACACATATGCCAAGAAGTTAGTAAAAGTAATCAGTATAGTTGTACAGAGAGATTTTAACTTTTGTAGCTTGAAAGAAAAGGACTTTAACCACTATCATTCAACATAGGGTTTGCCATCACACCAAAGAAGCTGCTGATTGAGCCGGTAAACATTTAGTTGGTTATCTGGTAGTACAGGTCTCATGTTCTGCTGAAGTTTTTTTGGCCTAGATAGAGAGGCTGAGCTCTCCTGAAACTAATAGTATTGCATGTCAGATTTTCAGAGGGATCATAATTTCCAAGCATTACCTAGAGATCATGGAGGAGCTGGAAACACACACGGGCTGCGGAATAACCAAGACAGATACTGAAGGCCCTGGAGGGTGACTTGGGGTCCTGATCTATGGGTGGGATGAGATGGGAGCTCCAGGGGGTTGAAAGGTGATCCTGGTCTTTAGGCAGGATGAAAGAACTTTGCAAGAACAGTCAGGCTGGAGATGCCCTCAGGGTCTGGGCATACAAATTGCTAAATCCCTGTTTTAGAGCAGCAGCACTTGTCACTGGTTTTACAGTAGTAAACATAGGATTGGAAAGTGCAACAGAAGCATGAAGGCTCCTGATATCTGGCAAGTCTGGTGTTCCTCTAGTGTCCTCTTTTTTGATCATCTAGTCTGGCTTCTCATTCATGGTGCTCTAACCAGCTCAGAAAATGGTTTTTAAACCCTCTGCCAATTTTCCATACAGGAGAATGATTCCAATAAAAAACAGTTGGCGATTGAATCTGATGGAGTCAGCAAAATTACTGGTGTTAAAAGTTATTGGAAATAGGAAGTTTTCATCATTTTGGCATAATGAAATTTAACTTCCCATTTCATTCTCCACATATGGAGCACAAGAGAAAAAAAGAAGCTGGAAAATGAATGATCAGCTCACTCCAATGGCTGTCACAGGTTGCCCAGACTGTCAAACATGCAAAAATATTTCAAAAACTCCCATTAGGGTTTTATTCCTGCCATACATGTTCTGAGATCTCCATTATTAGAATAGTGACTTACATAAACAAACCCAATGTTATTAACATAATCCTGTCATACAGCTGTTCTATAATGTTCTATAATAATCTACATATATATAGTATATATACTATATATACTATACTATGTATATATAATACATATATGTATTGTATGTATTATACTTTGCTTCATATATAAAAGTAAAGCAAATTAGATTATACTGTGCAGTGTTTTAGATAGAAGCTGCCATTCTATACAGTTAGTAAGTAGTGTTCTGTAGGCATTTTCACTCTAGTCTAAAGAATCTGTGAAGCTCCGAATAATTTTCCTACATATCCCTGACTATAGTTCTCCATGGTTTGGAGAGTTGCAGATTGTTTTCTTGCTAACACATGTCACAGAAGATTGAAAAAACAAATATAGAAAAATGTATAACTTGCTGATAAGAGGTCCTTTTTCTGTCCCTCACAAAGTCTACATCATTGGAAACCTCAGAGCTGAAAGCCCCTGATGATTGTGAACTGGGGAAATCTAACATACTGTTAGCAAGCTAATGGGTGAAACATCTCAATCTGCTGGAAAGGACAGAAGCAGATCTTTGTGCTAGACCATTAATTCAGGAGATACTTCTAAATCCCGTTATTGCTTTCTGATTTGAATACGACTCATACGGCATTATTTATGATTTGGAAATAGTTACATAATTAGAGACATGATTATCTTTTGTAATCTGCAGATTTTTTGTGAAAGAATAATTTATGACAAATTAAAATTCATAGCCTCATACATTTACTTAAAACTGCACACTTATGGGACATAACTACATTTATCCGTGAGGTATATACCCCACCCCCAAATTCATAAATCCTTAACAGAAAAATATATGCCAGACTGCATTGATTGTTTGATTCAAAACTGGGCATCAATTGCTTTTCCCTATTGGAACCTGGATTAATTTGCAAAATTCCCATTCAGATGAATTAGTTCTGCATAGGCTATAAGATATCACTTAGATTAATGTGTTTCCAGCACATTACCCATAATGATGGTCAAATTAATTCATTAAAACTTTGACCATCTTTAGAAATAATGTCCTCAAGAAACATTAATCAAGGAGATACTTCAGATCATATTCTAGATAGCACTGAAGCTAAATTACACTAAGTAAGTCTATAAGAATTTAAAAACAGTATTCGAATCCCTGAAACATATTTCCCAACTGAAAGTAATTCAATGTTGTTGTTATACAATCAGAGTAATATTTTGTCACATAGAGGCAACTGCCTCTTATATAGGATATAGGTTGCACATGCCAAATACGTACTGGAGTAGTAAAACAGACCACAATGCTCTTTAACATTAATACTTTTTCAGTTCTGGATGAAAACATTTGACCCTCCAGGGAACAAACAGAAATAGAGTTTTAAAATGAACTGAAGTACAGATCAATAAACTAATTCAGACTAGCATCAGAAATCAAGATATAATGTTCCTCAGCTTGCAATCCTACAAGAAATATAGGATACATTAAATTTTATATTTCTGGGTCTGACATAGGTGTGGCAGTTACTATGTTCTTATAAACAGCTTTAAACAAATCAATAGAACTTTTTCTAAAGGAATTTAATTGGAATTTTTTTTCATTCATTACACCTATAAAAAACATTTGAGGGAAACCAAATGGACACCTTTGCATGCAAACTAAAATATTTTAAATTATATTGCCAGTTCAAAATCCCATGCCAGATTTCCTTGTGTAATAACATAATTTGTCTTCACATTTATTATAGCTATGCTTTAGCTAGCAGTTAGTTATGCCTGCCTTTAAGATGTGTAACTTCCATCAAAGCCATTTATTATATCTTGCATTTAGGCTGAAGGAATGTTGATACTCAATATGAAAAGCTTTATTCTTTCCAGATGGTAGTTTCCCATTTACTTGCATTGTATTGCAGCCTACCAATGGGAAGTACTGATAAGCAATTTCCAGTTTCAAGAACAAATGAACTACAATAATATTTAAAACCAAGACTGGTTTGGTGCTTTAGGCGATCAATGCCAAAACCGCAGGAATTATTACCATATTTGTCCTCTTCTGCTAGGAAGATAATATCATCACATTTGCATGGAGGGGCAGTTTTCATATTTGCAGTCTTGTCACAGCAATGCTGGGAGTTAAGAGGCGTGAATGGTACTTTAGGCATGGATTTGAGAGCTTTCAGCAGCCTAACTGCTAGCCCTCTTTCCTGTTCTAATTGTTCATGCCAAGAGTACGGATGCAATCAGCAGACCCAGTTAGCACAAAACAGAAAATCAGTGATCTGTTTGTTACATCATATTCTAGTGGACAGAAGCAATGAGAGATGGACACAACTAGTTTGCTATTTTTCATATAAGTGAGGTTTTTATTGTCTGCAAAACTGATATTTATCCCGTTTAACCAAGAGGCCTACAATATATTACTATTTTTGGATGGGAGTTCAATTAATAGTGAAGATAATAATAATAATTTTATATTATTACAATTTCTTTAAACGGAGCAAATTTTGGAGATAGTTTTTTAAAATAGGTTTTTGAATAAAATGTCATATCATCTCAAATTAATTCTCTATTTTTGCAGGATATTAAGATCCAAAAATATCTTTATTATAAAGTCAAAAATATTATTTCAGGAAAATAAAAACTGGACATATCAAGAAAAAAAATCTTATTTTTCTAGGAGTATTGAATTAGAAACCACATCAAAGTAAGTGTTCATCCAGTACGTGCTACAACCTTTATAAACATTATTTATGCTTCTTTTCCTGTTTCAAATTAATCACAGGAAGGTTTTCAGTCCTTTCAACCTTGTCTTTTAAAAAAAGGTGGGAATTTCAGCTTTTTTTACTCAAGTCTATCTTAATTCTTAAAATGCACATGACCAAAATTTATGATTCACTCAGTGACTTAGTTGAATTATAGATCATATCAAATAAAGTAACTGTCTTCTACTGCATAAAAGGAGATATTCCTTCTATTGACTATATGCTATTTGGGGATAAAACACCCTAATGATGGAAATAATAACAGAAATAATAATAATAATAAAGTATAACAGTAATAATAAGTAAATTCTCTGCACAACTTTGTTAGCAGCTAATCTTCATTCTGCAACAAAAGAAAAATGGGTGGTGAATTTTGCTAAATTTCTTTCAGATTCCTGACTTATCCACCAACCACTAATACAGTAAATACATATACTATGATTATTCTGGAGAATCAGATATTTTCTCCTTTGAGCTTTGACTTGAAGAGGCCTTTATTGGAAATACATTTACTAACGTGAGTAATTTCTTTTAAAAATCATACACACAATTTAACAGAATTGGACAGGCTTTTAAAACCATTCCATAGTATTACATAGAGATATGGAATATTTAAAGTCTCAGAGCTATTTTTAAAATCCTGGAGATAATGTATAATTTTTCATTAGTTCCTATTGATAATTTATTCATTTTAATTATGGATTAATAAATTAGTAGTTGAAATTAATAAAATGCAAAAGATTTTTTTCTAAAGGAGTGAGAAGTTTGAAGAATTTAAACTAGTGTTATGTGGAAGTAATTCTAAGATCTTTGAGGGCATAAATTTACAGATAAAACAATCTTAATTCATATAGAAAAACACAACATTTGATGCTGAACCTAAACCTGTATTTATGTATATTATTGCTGAAATGAGGACTAGATAGCCTCCAGAGGTTCCTTCCAAAGTCAACCTTTCTGCCATTATTGGGTAACAGAGACATTTACAAACATGGACTTCAAGAATCTCTTGACTTTTTTGCCAGGTCGATAAAGACCATCCATGAGAGTGAGTCACTCACCCAAGACAGTGTGTAATAATGTGTACTAATAAATGTACTAATACCCTCTCAATTATACTTCCATCTTTGCTTAACAGTCAGTAAAATAAATAATATTCAAAAATAATATTTTCTGTCCCTTATGATCAAGTATGCTAATGAAGAGCATTGTGAAGTGGCATGGGGAAGAAGGGAAAGAAAGGCTTCTGAGTATGTTAAGGTCTAAATTTGATTTCATGTATAATTTTCAAACTCTCCTTCTACATATTAAAAGGAATTCTGAAAGTTACTTCATCTGAGTTTATCACAAGGTTTATGGTGCAGCAATGATAAAAAGCATAATTTCTAAATTATGTGTTGACAATAGCATTGCAATCTACTTAATATCATACCTTCTTTTATGCAGAAAAACAGACAGATGTCATCAAACATGCCATCCTTTCCTGGCTTATTCTGATGTAATATCATAACCTCACTTATGTGTGACCACAATCAAGCTAAAAATTAAGTAGTTACCAAGTGTATCTAATAGTGGAAAAACATAAAGATTATGTTTACTATTGTAAACATACACAAACACATGGCAAGCTAATTGAAAGTTACAATCGAAGAAATCGCATTAAAGAAATCATGAGGATATCCTGGAATTCTACTTATGTATTTTTCCCTTGAGTGTGCAGAAAAAATCTGTAAACATAATCACTTACCTGCTGCAGAATAAAAAGCTGTGTATAATTATTTTTTTGCCATACAATTCCAGAAAAAATAAAAAAATAAAATGCATTCAATTATTTCCCTATTCTAAATTATTTAGTATGCTTACATATCATACATCAAGAAATAGACCAAACTTCCATTATTTCCATTCAGACCTGCATAAAAATATAATAAAATAAAATAAATCCTATTTTTTTATTGTCCTACATAAGCTTCTCATTCTTGAATTGTAATTGCAAAACACAAAGCAGGCTAATATCCAGCCTAGGAAATAAAACATTCTGAGTAATTTCAGTTACAGTGGTCACAGGCAAAGTCATGCTGTCATTTTAATATATGTTAGCTAACTACGCTGCTACCTTGCTGGATCTAATCACCAATAACTTGATGGGGTGACTGAGAGGCGTTCCACAAGTTTTTTATTTCATTATCAGTCTCAGGGAAGGCAGAGACATAAAAGATGGTTAAAGTCACACCATAACAAATAGAAGCAAAAGTTCTCTTTGTGACAAGGTCTTTTAAATAGACATTTTTTAACCAATAGGCTAATGCTAAAAGCTTACAAGCATCTGCTTAAGCCAAACCATAGACACTAAATGTGCACCTTACAGCATATAAGAGTTGTTTGTTCTATATTTTTTGCAGCTCAGAAACCTTCTATGCTCCAAATATTTCAAGGCCTAAAATTCAACTGTTTCAAACCTCTATCTATGTAAGCTTATTGCAATGCAGTGAAAGTCCTCTGCTTTTTCAGTTCCCAAACTACCCAGAACGCATTCACTGAGCTTTTAGAGTTAGTAGGCACACCATTAACCATAGTATCAAATGCTGAAAGTTTGGGTGTCGTTCAGTATTCAAAAAACTATTTTTTCTGAAAAATAGTTTTAATTACTTATTAGATAAAATATTCATCTAAATAATTTTAAAGTAGCTATTAAAGCTTCAATGTTTAATCAAACTTAATAGGTGGGGTTTATTTCCCTGGCTTTGTAGAACCCTGGACATGGGCTGCCCCTGTTCTGTGGCACTGAGCAATCTAAAACATTATTTCAAGTCTAGATATCTAAAGAATAAATGTAAAGAACAAAGCCAAATACACAGAATATGTAAGAGGACAATGCTCCTCCTATTTAGCTCTTGAATATAATTCGTGAAAGCCGTCAATAATGGCTATAATCCGCTTTACGTTCCAGGGATATATTTTGTAAATGGCAATGAAATAGCACAGGTGTATATTCTGTGAGAGATCAGTCAAACTGCCTTTATTTCTTTCACTGCACATTAATAAGCGTAATGGCCTTCAGTTCTTCTACTTAAACATAAAGTCACTATATATATATGACCATCTCTAACGGAGCAATTCTGAATAGAAGAAATCTGTATTGTAACCACTGGCTCAGAGTGGGGGAAATAATTGGTGGTCCCTGAAAATACGTTGACGTGACTTTGACCTTAATTATGGACCTGATCTAATGAACTAAATGGAGCTGGCAATTAATTTCAGTCCTAGAAAGTTTCAAATGTAAGTCCATGTCCTTCTTTAAGGCCAATTGTGCCTCTAAGTTTACACTAAGAGAATATAAAAGCATTACTGCACCATCTGTGTGTGACTTTGACATAAAGTATTGTACTGGGGTAAATTTCAAAAATCAAACCCTAGTCTGAAGCCTGGCTCAAAGAACCTCTGATATGAGTAATTGCCAATGAATTTCAGAAGGAAAACAGGGACTTGGGCAGATGGCTCTTTTTGCCTTTCTTTTCAGATCTGTACTGAGCTTTTAAGAGAGCTTTGATCTTATTACATTCAGTTTAAGATAAAGGAGAGAAACAAGAAAGCTGAATTTCTACTTCTTAATGAATAAAAATGTTAACTGACCTTATATTCCATTAAAAGTCTAGCAGTCTAGTCTTTAGTCTGTAGACTAAACAGCTCATGCATAACATAGTTTTAGAGTACCTTTTTAATGTTGTATTCTGCTAAATTATTTTTTTTCCTGAATACTTACTTTAAAGTGAAAGCCAAATGTAAGTGTTTTTTCCTGGCCGATTTTTCATTATTTTTTTTCATTTTATCTTCTCCATCTTTTGTAATTATAGAAGATCAGACAACTTTATGTCTGTTTGAGGCTACTGCAGTTATTAAGCAATTATAGTTCTTCAGAAGACCAATAAGCACGTTAAAATTTTTTGAAATTTCATCATATTGTAAAATTTGGAAGTAACATTCATATTTAACTGAAAGCTGAAACTCCGGTATCTGAGAGCCCCATTGCATTGTGTTTTATTACACAATACTTTATGAGATGTTATTTTATTTTAATTTTTAATGGGTTTATTTTATTTTAAAGACTTCACGGCCTTCTTTCATAATAAACTCTTTTTTTGCCCCTTAAAAACAAAGTGTCTTTCTAAGGGAATGCTCTTTGTTAACTGCAGGATATTTGTAGCTCTTTGGTAGATACAATAACACATGTATATGCATCTCATGCGTACAACGCTTGAAATATTTTCCATGAAGCTCATATTTCTCCCATTTTACCCCTGATTCCAACTGAAGATTTTAGGAGAACAGGTATGATCTTTTTCTGGCTTCTTGATATTTTAAATTTAAATGTTTCTTGCCAAATTATCACAGGACTCAGGTAATGCTGCCAGAAACACTTGAAAAAAAGATATATTGTGGATTATTTTGGTGGTACTTCTAAACTAGTTCTAAAGGCGGGTCAATGATTTTAACAAACAGAAATTTTAATTCCCATGAGGAAACTTGGACTTAGTACAAAGTAAATATTGCAGATGATCTTAAGAGCCTTTGATGTTCTTATTTTCTAAACCTTGACATAAAAAAAAAAATTAAGATTCATCCTACCTAGGGTTTCAGGCCCAAATTTTATGCCAGAGATGTTGAAATCTATATCTAAACTAACAATATGAAGTATTTTTTCAGTTGATGACTAAAAGCAGGCACTGCTTTTCAAAATACAGTTATATCTTATTAATATCTTATTAAATGTCTAATTTATTTTGAATGTCTTCCTTAAGAGGAAATGACATCCTCAAAAATCATGCTTTTTTATTACTAATCAATTAATTTTTAAAAAGCAAAAAACCCCAAGGACTGTTGAAATGCAATACATAGTAATGAAATATTCCTCCTTACATTATAGTAACATAGTAATGTCAGAAATACCATATAATTGAATTGTTTTTCAAGTCAACAGAAAAACCATGCTTAAAAGGTCAAATTTCAATCATGACCTCAAGCTTTTGAGTTTCACTTTATGCTTTTATGTTTTGTAATCTCCAATGTGTAATGTTTTGCATCTCCTCTGTACACATTTCTTCTTCAAATGGATCATGTTAATATTTTCATTATAATGAATACATTCCTAGCAAGAATTTATGTCTTAATTTTCACATTATTTGCAAGAAGCCAAGAAAAACCTGAACAGCCTTTTTAGTGAGTTTGTTCAATTTTCCATTTTCTTTGAACATTTGCAAGATAAATACACCATAAAACCTTCATGTACACTCTATCTTTTTAGATGCAATGTGTTTTGATTTGTTGGCCATCTTTCTCTTTTATCCTCAGAGGTTGTAATAGCCACAGTAGCAGGGTACATGAGCAGCCTTTAGAGAAAGAACACTGAAAAGGTCAAAGTTGCACAATACTGTTCACTTTTTACACAGTGTTTGATGAATTAAAAATCTCATTCTTGCAGTAATGGGCATTGCTGGAGGAAAAAGTGAAAAAGAACACAATGTGAAAATCCCAGTCCTCATGAGGTCTAGTTAGTACCATTTCAAACAAAAGAAACTACACTGCTTTTGACTTAAACTTTATGTTGTTTCCTTTTTGCATTTCATTAAAACCAATTTACATTGTAATAACAAAGCACAAATATGAAAGATATAACTGCAACAAAGTTTCTTACAAATAGAGAACATTAGATTTCATAACTGCGTAATTCTTTTTTTTGTATGTTTGGTTAAACAACATTCTACTTCTAAATTATTCCTGAATATTCATATGGTAGTTTATATGTCTTTATGCTTCTGCATACTGAAAATACAGCAGATTTCCTTCCTCTATATAACAAAAGCAAAACTGGTGTTTGCCTGCATTTTCCTGTTCGGATTTACCTATAGCTATGGAGAAATTCATGTACAATTAGTTATGTAAGAGTATTCCCCATCTTAGGAACAGCTACCTTTCTAGACTTAATATTGACTCCTTAAGTAGTATGGAAAACTCAGTCCTTTTTATTTGTGTGGTTTTTTTGTTTGTTTCTATGTATGCTCCAATTCCACACAGACATAGACAGACTCTATCCCTAAGTAGTTTTGATGGACTATCAGTTGGCAGAGGCAAAATTTAAATTTTCACTGTCATTGGCTCAAGTTTTCTTTGAAGAATATTCATCTCATTCTACTTAGCAGTATTTCAGCTGCAATGTATTTTGTTCTGGCCTAAAGCCAAGAAACATTTAAACATATGGGCAAGATAATTAGAACATTTCAAAATCTGCCAAATACCAGTGGCTTAAACTGGCCAATTTTTTAGGGGTTTTTTTTTACCTATTGCAATACTTTGCATTATGCTATTAGCACAGAACTGTTGCAGCACTTCACTTTTTTACCTGCCAAGGTTCTAATGAGATATTAATTTCAGAAAACATTTTAGTACATTTTCAAAATAGCAGAAACAAACCAGACATTTGCTAGAATAAACAGTAAGCTATCACAGAAAAGTGCAATATACCCAATTTCAAAGCATGAGAATAATTCTGTTATGAATAAATAAACAAGCTGTCCTTATTACCAGTAGTTCCACTCAGCATCATTAAGCAATTTTGAAGTAACTGCATAAGTAAGTGTCGACCCTTGGAGTTTTTGTCTATGAACACACAGAAGCTCAAATCATGCAGAAAAATTGAAAGTATGAATATTTCTGAACCTCAGCAAGCTTTCAACAAAAGATTAAAAAATCAAGCACAAAGATAAAATTCTATTTCTAATGTTCATTTTTGACACTGGTGTGGACAGTTATATCATTAATAGTTCACTGATGATCTGCTCATGAAGAGATTTTAACATGGGTCACAGCCTTGGCCTCTAATGTTCCAAGCCAGGTTTCTGAAACGACAGTGTAATCCCACATGGAGATACACAAAAACTTTCCAGAAGATTTTGCTCAAATAAAATCTGTAGGATAATTCCACCTACAACCAACAGCTGTTTGTCACCCACTGATTTTGGTCTTACACTAATTGCTGCGCTAACAGATTGTTGATGATTTCTGAAGTTCAGAGAGTGTGCAGAAAGAAATGGTGATTGCTTACAAATCTGAAGGCAAAAAGTTGGAGAAAAAATGATTTTAAATTACGTTGTGTACATTAGGAATTTCTTAAATAGTACCTGGGTACTTTTTTCAAAGTGCTACTACTCCATCCTGTTCAGTATTGTAAAAGTGTCCTAGCAATCAGGGATGGTGTGTTAATTAAAGTCCTCTGGAGAACTGCTGTCTTATGCATTGCTAAAAATTTCCATCTGCCTAAAATTCTAAATTTCTATTGCTTTGTATATATTATTTTAACTATTTCAGGAAGTTTGCAACCTGAGAGGCCATTTAACAGCTTGCAAAATCAAAGAAAAGCGTTGGCGAGTTTGAGAAATCCTTTTTATCCCAGGTGAATATGAAAGAATGCGAAGTAAATTTTCAGCAGTAGGGCTTGTCCAGAGAGAAATATGTTCTAAAAGAACCTTGTTTTAGGCTACAGCTGAGCCTGCTGAAGAAAGACGTGTTCCAGATCTCTGCCCCTCTGTGGGGTGAATGTTAAGGATTCTTGGGGGCTGTTAACAGCATCCATTTCCAGTTTTAAGGATTAAGAGGGCCAATGGGAAATAGACTATTTCAAACTAAAAATTCTCTCTGGGACTGAAGTATAAAGGCTATCAATTGTAAACAAAATATATATTAAAAAAATACCCACTGTAAGTAACCACAGTGTATTTTATGGAATGTAATCAATAGTGGAATTATTAAAAGAGATCACTACAAGGGTTCACAAGGTGACATTACTCAAATTGAAGTCACTTGACATCATTGTGAGTCTGTTGATGTTTTCTATGCCTGCGCTTGACTTGTTCTAAAAACTAGACGTGGTTTATGAATGGTGACGTGTAGAGTCCATATAATCAGGAGTACTTCCATTTCGAATATTTTTTTTCTCCCCCTTTACCCCCAAATGTTGTGCCTTCTCTTTCTCTGCAGCTTTGGAATAAGCTTACATGTAAGCTTATGTATTTGCTTACAAATAGCACTGACTGTGATCTCATGCAGAATATTAAACTAAAAAAATTTAACTTCTGATCAAACAATTGTGTGAGAAGCATATACAAACTTCCACTACCAGACAGTCTTCCTAAGTTTGTCCAATTACTGTGCCCTCTTTCAGTACCTCTATGCCCTTTTCATTTTTCCACCACTATTAACAATCATAAAGGGACAAGGCACCCTCAATTTGATTTTTAACTAAAATACAGGTTACATTTATATTCAAAGTAATAAAATATATAGTACAATGAAGGAATACTTCAGAAACAATCTTTTACATCCTGTTTAGCTTGTAATTAGCAAATAATTCTTCCCCTCTTTTTTCAAAAGCATTAAATCCACACCTTTTTTTAACAAGCCTACACAGTATTTCATCATTTATTTCAGCATTTCCAGCTAATATCAATTAGCTGACTAACTCTAAATATATTACATTGAATTATATGCTCTAAAATCAATAATTAAAGTCACTGAACTTATTTAATATCCAGTAGAGAATTCATTACACTTCATCAAAGACATTTTTTTAGTATGTTCATGAAAGACTATTGGAAAACAGCCTGAAAGTCTGGCTAACATTAAGACCCAACTAGTAAGGAACTAATCCAAAGTTGTTCAATCTTTCTAATATAAGGATATTAGAACAGTGCATCAACAAGTGTTTTTCAAATATTATACATCCTATCAGTATAACTCTCTCTCCAACTTAGTTTAATGAAAGAATACTTCTATATTAGTAATTTAGAAAGAACCATTAAGCCAAATGTAAAAGGAAAATGTTTTCTATCAGCACAGAACTGAGATACGATATCACCATCCAACCCATTGGGCTAAACTGTGATTCTGAATCCCAATGACACAAGAATGCAAGTCTAAGAATAAAATGCAAGTGACATAGAGAGGCTTTTAGAATGATAACCTAAAAAATTCTGACAAGTTTCCTTCCAAAAAACAATATATTTACTCTCAATATCTTCTTTGAATTTAAATTTAAGCCTGTTTTAGATTTCTGATTTTTCATTTTTCCACTCTTTCTGCTCATTGAAATTCCATATGTAGGTTAAAGGATTTTACAAACCTAGTGGAACTTGCACGAAATTCATAGAAAGGTTTTAATTATTTAATTATACTTTTGTATACAGAATGTCTATAAAAAGACAAAGTTTATGTTCATAATAATTTATGCTTGGAAAATCATGAAGCATGACCATAACTGTGATAATTTTAATCTAACAAAAATGTAAAATCAAGAGAAGCTGGGATGTTTTTCCCAGCCAAAGATCCACTTTTGTTGTAAAGTAGGACTATGAAATGTGATCTCTTTTGTAAAGAAATACAATTTCTTGCTGAAATCTGATGACAAATCTATAATGAGAAGACCATTTTTACTAACAGAGATTTGTACGTTTTATCTGAAAATACTGAAGAAAAGGACTGCAACATCTTCCCCTATGACATGTCTTTTCAATTTTCTCATTGAATCAAGTTCAAAATACACCAGACACAGCTAGGAAAGGGAAAAAAAAATAAAAAGAGAGAGAGAAGGTAAATGGGACTAGTGAAACGAGCAAGGGTCTGGAAATTTTCACAGGCAGTTTCAAGATACAAACCAAATTAAAATGAGAAAATGAGCCAGTAATATTTACAGGTGAAAGCACTGAGCTACCACCAATGCCTTGAATGCTTTGAATAGTTTTATAGTTGCACAATTTCTAAAGATCTCAGGGTTTAGAATATGACTAAGGTAATTTACCTCCCAATATGACATCTAATTTAGCAGTTCTTAATGATCACATATAATCCATTTAATTCTGGTGAACTGCGGCAGTGTAAGTGAAAATTGATGGAAGACTGATATAATTATACCCTACCAATAACCAGATTATTTTAAGAGGCTGTCAAAAAGATTAAAATGTAAAAATTTTATAAAACCATCCTGGAATAGCATTTAATAGGCATATTTCTTTGTTCAAATAAAATTATTTTCTTCTTTTATTAGTTTAAAGATAAAATAACTATAAAGAGAGCTAAACAATTAAATAACAAAGTGTTATCTATCAAAACAAACATACATCATAGAGTCATAGTATGATTTGGGTTGAAAGCAACCTTCAAAGATCTTGTTCCAACCTCTCTGATCTGAAATAGTGTCCTCAAATTGATCAAATTAGTTAAAGCCCCATCCAACCTGAACTTGAACATTTCTAGGGATGAGGCATCTGCAACCTCCCAGGACAATCTGTTCAAATGTTGCACAACCTTTGCTGTGAAAAATAAAATCTTCCTTTTGTTTGGTATGAATCAATCTTATTTTAGTTTAAAACCTTTATTCCTTGTCCTGTGACTAAAGAACTAATTGTTAGGTCTCACCTCAAATCCTGTGTCCAGTTGCTGGCCTCTCACTCTGACAAAGACATTAAAGTGCTGGAGGCTGTCTAGAGAGGGGCAACAAAGCTGGTGAAGAGTCTGGAGTGCAAGGTTGATAAGAGCTGAAGGATCTGAGGCTGCTTAGATGGAGAAAAAGAGGCTCAGGGGAAACCTTATTACCCTCTAGAACTACCTGAAAGAAGATTGTAATAAGGTCAGTGTCAGTTTCTTCTCCTGGGTAACAAGAGACAAGAGAAAATGGTCTCACATTGTTCAAGGAGAGATTTAGATGGGATGTTAAAAAATTTTCTATGTGGCAAGGATTAACACACATTGGAACAGGCTGTCCAGGGAAGTGGTTGAGCCACCATCCCTGGAGTTGGATATGGAACTTAAGGACATGGTTTAGTGGTGAACATGGTGGTGGTACTAGGTTGATTGTTGGATTTGATGGCCCTAAAGGTCTTTTCCAGCCTTGATGATTTTTTTTATTCCATTCTTCTATAAACACTTGAATAATCAAGTTGCTAAGATGACTATATGTGCTTCAACTGTATCAATTATTAGCTGCTTATTTCCTAAAATTAAATCCAGGTTCATGTTCTTCAATGGAAGTACCTTGAGTTTCAGTGACAATGCATATCATGTAGTCAAAAACCTCTTATGCTCTATCTGATTTTTATGTCTAAATGTATCACCTGGCACTGAAATATAAAAGTTCAAAACAAATGTGTAAACAACCGGTACTCTCACTCTATTATCCATGTTTCCTAAGGTAACTTTATCATTCTACTCTCTAATTCCAGCCCATGGCTATACCACCTTCAGAGAAAAGGTGATTGCCTTTGGAGAAGGCAAAACAGAATGTGGGAAGTATATGAAAATTCAGTCAGTTGTGGTATCTTGTTGGGTCATAAGTTGAATTTCATATCAAATTTCTCCTTGAGAATAATGTCAGCCTATATGACTTATTGTAGCTGACAGAGGAATATGTAAATAGATATAGGAATTACTAGAATCTGAAATGTTATTTTGCTACAATCACTTGCCTTAAGAACTAAAAAATAAGAATTAATATATTATAGTCACATTAAATGCATGCTTCTTTCGTAAGATTGCGATTTTTTTCTATTCTTTAACAAGAATTAAATATTCAAATTTCTTAGGACTGCATGTTTGCCAAATACTGAATTAGTTATCACTGCATTTTTGACATGATCTTTTCACCTTTGATAAAAATATCTGTACAGATGTGTGTCATAGTTATGACACAGTTCTAAGAAATAAAACTGGACACAGGAAGTAAAAGTGAAACAATTTTTTAAAATTCTTTAGAAATATGCTTTATCTTTCAGTCACCTGCGTATGCTGGATCACAACACTTCAATGTAGTACCCTAGAACACAGCTACTTTGATCAAAGATGCCAATTATTCTACAGAAAATATAAATAATGAGAAATAATGAAAGACTTCATTCTCTAAATCTCTATTTATAATTGTTTTTCAAGCTACAGTGATATAACTTTGACTCCTCAGACAACTGAGAAGGAGGGGAGGAAACAAAGGTACTGGTGATCTTTAAGAATTCAGATACCATGATAGCCTAGACATAGATTACTTGTATAGCTAAAGACTATGATTTTATAGCAAAGTGGTGGAATAATAAGTGGTGTATAAATAATAAAAAGTAGAGTATAAAAACTTTAAAAGTGGTGAATAAAACCAACATAATAATGAATAGTGTGTAAAACTAAGGGGTTTTATCCCTACTCATTGTTTCAGTATGGTTGTGCATTACTAAACGTACACTACTACAAACAAAATGTGAACACATGTAAAGTAGTTGGGATTGTCATAACTAAGGTCCTGCACTTGGCTCAGGGCAATCCCAAACACAAATATAGGTTGGGCAGAGATTTAGAGCAGCCCAGATGAGGTGGACATGGGGTTTGTGGTGAATGAAAAGATGGACATGAGCTATCAATGTTGGCTTGCAGCCCAGAAAGCCAACTCTGTCTTGGCTGCAACAAAAGAAGTGGCCAGCACGTCAAGGGAGATGATTCTGCCCCTCTACCCTGCACTCATGAAACCCCACCTGGAGTGCTGTATTCAGCTCTGGGGGCCCCAACACAAGGGAATGGATCTGCTAGAGCAAGTCCAAAGGAGAGTGACTAGGAAGATCAGGGAACTGGAGCACTTCTCCTGTAAAGAGGGATTGAGAGATTTGGGGCTGTTCCGCCTGAAGAAAAGAAGGTTCTAGGAGGACTTTTTAGCAGCCTTCCAGTACCTGAAGGAAACCTACAAGAAAGTTGTAGACGGATATTTTACAAGAACGTGTAGTGAGAGGACAAAGGGTGATTGCTTCAAACTAGAAAAGGATAGATTTAGATTAGATGGTACAAAAAATTCTTTACTGGGAGGGTGGTGAGGCTGTGGAACAGATTTCCCAGAGAAGGTGAAGACGTTCCATCCCTGGAAGTGTTCAAGGCCAGATTGGATGGGGTTTGAACAACTTGGTCTAGTGAAAGGTGTTCCTGTTTCACACCAAGGGGGTTGAACCAGATGGTCTTTAAGGTCCCTTCCAAAACACACCTTTCTATGTTTCTGTGATATTATAGTAAGGTTTATAGAGATTTGTCTAAGAATGGCTCACACTTCAGTTATGACAAAAAGCAGAATGTGACATTTTCTTACACTGGAACTAGGATATCTCCTGTGAATGCTAATAACTAGAGAACTTATTGATCATTACTAGATTAATTAAGACCTGGGCAATTCTCAAATCTCTACAAATGTTAGATGAAGTATGCAATAATCAAATTAGTGTATTTCAAACATTTTCCACAGGATCCGAACTAGTGTGATTTAATATTTTTAATCCGTGATCTGGAAATAAACATGAAAACCAGCACTGGGAAGATTTATATGTGCCATAAAAGTTAGTGGAATGAGACGTAATGCAGAAAACACACTCAGAAAAAACCTGTCTGGATTATTTGATAAGTGATGCACTTAGATAGCATTTACTCTGTACAGCAATATTACAATTATAAATCTTCAAAGATGGAATGCAAGTCATACCTACTCAATGAATGACTGCTTCTTATATGGAGAATTTGCTTTCTTAGAAGGATTTGGAAAACTGGTTGATGCAGTTTATAGCTCTGTAGCCCATCTGCAGGGTAAAAATATTGTAATAGTAAACCATGAATTGTTAGAGACTGGTACAGCAGGATTGACTAGAACAAGCTTGGTGGATGCTAGAACAAGAAAATCACAATTACATGACTTTTATTTTATTTGGAATCATCTGATGGGCCATGTATTTCTTTCCTTACCTTATCTTGTATGACCTTTGCCACTTGTGACAAGGAGGTTCCATCTAATTTGCTCAGTTACCTTTCAAAGGTCTTAGTGTCTGTGCAAATGGCCCGTTTCTGATGGATTTCATTCTGTAAGAAACTTTATTATAATGCATCCTGGGAATAAAATACAGAGTAATATTACAGTGCTTGAGTGTGAACTGACAGTGATTCTGAAAAGAATGTTTAGGTCATAACAAACAAATCTGAATATGATATAGTAAAGACCTTGTATGATAATGTGATGATAAAAAAAAAAAAAAGGAAAAAGAAAAATAGCAGAAGTTAGCTTTATGAGTAGGGATCTACTGACCTACTGATGACCTCCATACATCCATCTTTGGAATGGATTTAGGGACATTATGTTTTTCTAGTACCCTTAGTTTAAGAAAGTGTTGAAAAAAAAGTGATTCATAAAAGTGCCATGAAAATGAGTCTCTAAGTGAAGAAATTTTTCATTGAAGGATGGGCAGAAAACAGTTTCTAACTTCTAAAGAAAAGCTTAGTTGCAATATACAAACATATCTATGAAGAAAGTGTGCTTAAGTACTACAATATTTCATTTATCAGAAGAACTTTTCAAAAGCTTATTTTCATAAATGCCTGTTTGCAGTAGTGCCTATTTCACCCAAATAATAACTCCAGTTTTAAGGTCATGCCTTTTTAACCCCTCCTGGATAGCCATGACCTCAATACTGTTTTAAAATGCCTTACAATTTAAATGCTACAAACAATGTTTGAATGTAAATGCTGTAAAATTGTCTTTTTAATTGCTCCCCACTTGTGTTGTTTAAGGAAGTCATATCTACAAGTCATTGGTAATTTCTTTGGGGTGATTTCACATAGGCAAGATTGCTTTTTTTACTTTTTTATTTTCTTATTTTTTCTTCTTTTGTCTTCTTTTTTTTTTTTCTTTTTTTTTTCTTTTTTTTTTATAAACATCCATCTGTTCACATAGATTCCACAGATTGCGCTTGTGGTTCTGGCTGTCATAGAACAAGGAGGCTTAGCAAGTATAGCTAATACACTTTAAAAGTAGTTTGAAAGTGATTTAAGAACATGGAGAAATGTGTAGGCTCCAGGCAATATAGTACCTTAGAGAATGTACCCATCCCAGAGCTGTAAACTCCAATAAATCATATTGTGAACATACTGTAAACATTTTCAATGTTCCAGCTGGCAAAATGTATTTTCATGCACGCAACACACACCCTGTTCCAGAGCGATTTTTTTTTTTGTTTTGACCAAAAGGACCCAATTACTTTTTAAACAATGTTTAGGTTCTGTGTGACATTCTTTCCCTTTGCTTACTGTACTGTACTGTGTTTTTGTCAGCATCACATCATCTTCATCTGAGGAACAGATTATTAACAACTAGAATAAATATGTACAGAGGAGCAGTTAAAACATGATACAAACCAAAAGCAAAAACATGTTCCATTTAAGGTCAATCAGATTTAGTTAGCAGTGGTGTGAACATAAAAAGAATTAATATTTATAAAGATCTCTGTCCTTCAAAGGTTCAAGTCTTCCCAGTGAGAACTGGGTTCTTTCTTTGTTACAACTGTTCTAACAGTTCTTTCTTTGTTAGTAGCAGTGCATAGAACTGAGTGAAGGAAAGAATATGTTAGGGCCTTGAGGGCAGTGTTAGCTCTTGCTGCCCCTGTTTGGCAACGGAGCCAATTTCAGCACCACTAGGGCTATCAGTACCAAATACTATCACAGAAGGCAACTACATTGTTAGTCATTACTACCCTTGGTAAATCCATGTTGACTCTTCCCAGGTACCTTATTGTCTTCCTTGTGCAAGGAAATATGCTGCCGGAAGACTTTTTCTATGATTTTTTCAGGATCGAAAGGGAGACCAAATTGTGTGTAGTGCCCTGGCTTTTTGATGTTACAACACTTGTGTTTTCCAAACATTAGGGACACTGTCCACATCTCCACGACCTTAAAATGAAGATTAGAAAGCACACCTGATGAAAATATATGCCTGCGCTCTCAGTACTGATGGATGTAGTCCATTTGGCCCCATAAAATTGTATAGACTGAGTTCAGGAAAAGAGTTTCTCCCTCAATCCTACTCTTCCACTGAAAGTTATCTTATTTGAACCTGTATCTAAGTAGAGAGGTCTTTAATAGTGGTACATGAGCTAAGTTTCCAATTCAGAGTTTGTAGTACTCCCAAATCACTCCCCAGTTACCCTACTGCAGAGCTTCCCTCAATCCAATGTGGGTTCTCCTTACCTCACTGCAGAGAATCAGGCCCTCACATCACAGTTTCCAATTTACTGTTCTATTCTTGAGCTCCCTTATTCTCTGTGGGCCCCAGTAAAACTGTCCTGAAAATGTACTTTCATTACCTCCATATTTCAAGGGATCTAACCTTTCTCCTCCAGGGAAAATGTTTCAATCATCATCAGAGCAGAGGTTATGTTAGGAAGGTGTAATTCCTGAGAAATGCTGAGTATGTCTGGTGTCCAGGAATCCCATAGATTTTGAGCTTCCGTACAATGCCTCATGGTCTGACAGACATTGTGATGGAAGACACTGATAAAGAAAGATAAGAGGAATGCAACAGAGAACTCCCAGAGAACCAGAAATCTTGCTTTTTATTCTGTGTCACAGGGCACCAGAGATCGTTGCAGCTTGTCTTGGATCCCTGGAAGCAAACATCTGCAAGGTGGGATTCAAATTACAGAGTGAGAAAAAATGTAAATTACTTCTCTCAGTCTCTGCTTTGCCACAAATAGTGCAATCTTAGGCAGCACTTCCTCTCCAGCTTAATTGCACAGCCCCCAAGAAGTGCTGTGGCTTTGTCCTGTCATTGTCACTTCTGCCTTGCTCTTCATGCTATGCCCTTAGCCCTAGTGCTAGTTGTCAATATCCTCTGCTACCCTCTCATGATGTGTCGTATCCAGCTGAGCTCATATCCTTAGCTGAACTTTACCTCTTAACTGGCCAGGCCTGGAAAAGAATGCCACCTCAAACACCTGACCACATTTCACAGCTGAGTTTTATGAAAAACTAACCTTAATGTAAATCGGCATATAAGAATAGATATCTAGGAAACATCATATGCATGAGCTTATGTAGAGAAGGTACAAACAGAATACTCTGGAGATAGTGAATATGCATTTAAGCAAAGATTTTTCAGAAATTACTTGTCGTCCTCAGTAAATACAATTTAATTAGTCAGCATCTACCCTTGATCCAAATGTTGTGTGTCACTATCTTCAGTCAGGGATTCAATACTAAATCAGAGGAATGGTTTTCATAAACCAAATATACAAATCCCATCTTTTTGAAATTTTCTTATCTTTTCAGTGAATCATCAGTTTCATCTTATGATTTCCATAAGAATATAAGACCCAAAGGATTTGCTTCCCTGTGCATCAATAGCAAGACATTAGTTTGTTAATGTTTGTACTGAGCTTTAAAACATAACTACCAGCTAATACAATATATGAGTCCATTAGAAATAATGATATTTGAGAAACAGTTTATTGTAAATGTTATCTCCTGATTTTTTCCTTAATCTAAAGAAAGTTAAATATGCAAATAATATATTTTTGTTAGAAAATGTCAGCCAAAAATTTAAGAGTATATTTGTTTAAAGTCACTTTCATACATATTTAATTGTACTGCATTATATCTTGTGCTTACTTAATGGAAAAGGTATTTTAATTCTGTTTTTTTCAAAGTTCTCGGCTCTTACAACTGATTTCTCTTCAATTCAAATCCTAATGCTCAGTAGTTTGGTACAAGAGTATGTATTTAGTGTCTTGTAGATGAAAATATCAATACAGAACCCTAATTTTATGTGGTCAGTTTTCAAACTTTCTTGGTACATCATATCAAATTTATTTAGAAATGTTCATTCGCCATCTGCAAACCCACAAATGTACCATATTTCATAGACTAAGAAAATCTGTAGCTTTTTTTTTCTATGTAGCTGAGAAACATTACTTGCAAGTCACCTTAAATTTAATCATGAATTGCAGGGAAAGTATTTTGAATCTCTCTGATAACTTGCTGCCAAAATACTGTTTACATTGACAATTTAATACAATGGAAAAAATATGGTTTTCTATTTAGTAAAATTTAGGACCTGATCTAGATGGGAATTACTTCCACAATAGAGCTCACAAAAACTGTCAGGCAGCAGGTTATGTAGCATTGCCAGTGAAATGAAATTTTGAAGGGTAATACACTTTTGCCAAAAGATAATTGGACACTCTGCATAGGTTACTTTTCAAGGAGGAGGTTTTCATCTTATATATAGCAGAAAACTACTGAAGCTTGATGATTTCATTAGTACAGTGAACATTCTTAGTGTTTATCCAGCATGGATACTTATATTATCAAAACATCATTACATCTGAGGATTGAGTTATTCTTTAAGTGTTTGAAGAGGTAAAATAAGCTTAAATGGAATAGATTTAGAAGCAGCCAAGTTCCTCCCTTTCCAGTCACACAGAGAAAGCATGTAAAAAGCATCAAGCCTTGTCCAAAATGTCCACCTTTTCAATACTGATGGAAAGCCAGGCATGAAGGTGTGTCCCCCCAGTTTAAACTGATAAATGAAACTATCAGTCAATTTTAGCAGGGTACGTAAGACACTTTATTTTTAAATTTACTTCTTGTGTTTGTTTCTGTGTTTGTTTGTTTTAATAGTTCCCAGGTAATCAATTAAAAATGAAAAGCTAAGCCAATTAGAGAGAAGGAAGTAAACCTTTGTCTTCTCATTTCTGTTGGCATGTTGTTTGATGAGATTTTCACACAGCACCCATGGGATTTTAAATTTTAATTAAAAGTTTTCTGGTTCCTTCCCCATGATATCACAAACATGAGCTCTCTCTTTTGAATAGATTACTTCTAAAACAATAGCAGAATATGGCAGTATATGAGAGAATATTCTGGAGAGAATATTCTGAATCACTAAGTCACCTTAACTGAATTCTCATTATTGATATTCATCATATTCCATTTTTGAATCAGAATAATCACTGACTGTGCATTACTTGTCTGTTCTAAAAACTGAGTACACAAGAGCTGCCACCAGTAACACCTGTACTGGGGCTGAGGTTGACATAGCAAACTGGCAAGGAAATGGCTGATGTGCCATGGGCATGGAAGGTCACAAAACCAAAGTCTTTTTATGCACAAAGTTACATTTAACATGTGTTGAGATTTTCTCACCAATCTTGATGATTAAATGTATGCTTTAAATTAGGATATATACACAGATCTATAAATGAATTTGTACAATACAACAAATGTATATATAAAATTAAATATGTAATATATACCATATACAATATAAAACATATAAAACATAGTGGAAATTACTAAAAATTTGCATATGAAATCCAGATGAAATGTAAACTGAAAAGAAAGAACAAAAATAATTACTCTAAAGGGGAAGAAAATAGCTTCTAAAATATAGAGAAACAGCCTAATTTGTTGTAATAAAGCCAGTTTCACTCATGTAATATGGTTGAAGTCAGTAAGTCTACATTAAAAATAATCCCTCTACCCTCAAGAATGTTTTAACACATAGTTTGGAAAATTTTAACTATTAATGAAGTGCAGATTCTCGGTAATAAAGCATGTTGATCAGTGAAGCATTTTATCAAGGATTCTGATAAACTGATTTTTTCCAGAAATTTATAATTTGGAATTTCTTTTCTGCATCCAAAATAAGAGTTATTTCAGATAACTTTTATTACTTATACTGTAACTCAGTGTAGATATAGCAAGTTTTTATGGTGCCCTGAAAATCTCAAGAAGTTTCTTGCAATCTTTTTTCAGTGTTTATTAAATTATAAGAATAAAACTACAAAGTGGAGTGACATCTTGATATTATAAAAATATTTATTATTGACTTTTTTTTTCATGTAGTAGTTACAGAACAGTATTATTTCATATTTTATTTTTCCCCGGGTAATTTTAATTCTAAATAAAGTAGCTAATCTTTCTCCTCAGGTTATTTTCTTTTAGTATTTGTACGTAAATCCTGTTATTTTCTTGAAGTTAGGCTTTATGTATATTTCTGACTTTACTAGACTAAGACCCACTCCTTGAAAGGAAAAGATTTAATATGTTCTCTCACCTCTGGCATTTGAAAGGATGTCTTACATATGTCAGATATTAAAGAATGTAATTTCAGAACTAAGCATAGCTCTTTTAATATTCTGGTAAAATCTAGTGAAGCAGTCAAATGTACCAGTAAATAGAGAAATTATTAATACCCATAGGATTTTATTTGTAATGTAAAAAATAATATTCATTTGTGTCAGTGAGGCAGTGTCAGGCCCATGCATGTTTGATAGAATTCCATATAAATCTGTGAGTTTCTCAAATTTTAAGTGCCCCAAACAATATCACAGTATCATACCATATAGTCTAACACATTTTTAAATCAGTGGAATTACAACATGAAGAATAACATGAAGAATAAAATTATGTGGGTTTTTTTTTTCCAAATTTTACACCTTGGCAGCTATGTGATTATCATGAGCTGATAGCTAGAGACTCATTCAGCACTTTACTAGTCAATTCATTTCAGTCTTATTTTTACACCTAATGGAGATGTTAAGTTTTTTGTCACATTGTCATATACTTGTATCTCTCATCTGACAGCCACATGAGACGATACAAGCTGAATAGCTCTGAAAATGTACTCTAACAGTACATTTTTAAAACTTCCAAGAACCAGCCATTGTCTTAAGGCCATAATTTCATTCTTTCCCCTTAGCTGATAAAGGAGGTGCCTCAACTGCAGAGGAGACATGATCAGTTGGGGGAAAATAATCACCTTTACCTTTTCAGTAACTTTTAGATTGTATTTGTTTTGGTGATTCTTCATAAGTAACCTAGAGTAGTAAAATTGCAAAATTGAACTGCAAAGTTAATGGAGATACACCTGAAGCCTATGCAGCTCCTCACTGGTTATTGCTAAACAGAAACTGATGGTATTTGATCTATTTTCATTGTTATATACTTGGTACATAGCAAGTGATAAGACAAAGACTGAAAAATACAGAAATTATAATTTTATGTAATTTTTGGCATTATAAGAAATTTTCAGGAACTAACTCAAAGTATGTGTGAATTTCACCTTCATGTTTTTAGGTTATGTGTAAGTGCCAGAAGAAGAAAGGATGTTTGTTTTGAACATAAGTTAGTCATAAAGAAGTTGGGAGGCAACATTTAAAAAAAAAATCACTCTAAATATCTTATAGATATGGCAATATGGCCTTCATATCTTTTTTTCTTTGCCTTGTTTAGATTTTTTAATCATAATGTAGATATACTGAGTAACTTTCAGGTATATTTATCTTTTAGGGTTACAGTAGAGAAAATAGAAATATTTGTATCTACCTTTTCAAAAAGATTACTATTTGCTGGTTGCTCTTGTGTTGATTTCCTGTTCAGGGAAAACTGCATCAAATTAAATTCTGACATTTTTTAAATTATGACTTATGAGGTCCCTGTAGCTGTAGAACAGAATTGGCCGCAGTGGCATTCAGACAAGCTTGCCCTCCTTTACGGAGCAGCTGGCCCTCCCTCCACCATGACAAAACCAGTGCTATGCTTCTGAATACATTGAAACTCTTCAATTTTGTAATGAATTTTGCACCTAAATATCATTTTATTTTTCCCCTAAAAATTTGAATATGTATTTTTTTAGTTTAGTTTAATTTAGTTTAGACTCTGTTAATTTAAAAATAGGATTTCCTGAATAATCATATCAATCCTCTCTGCCTGCTAGGTATGCTGATTTCAGTTAGCAGTTCATGGAACATCAGCAAAATCTGGCAAATTGTGATGGACATTTTGGAAGCCCTCAATGCTCTGAGTCTGACGCTTTTCTTGATTCCTATTTTAAAATGATCCCGGAGTCGACTGCTGAGTTTCAGTTTGTTAAGGAAAGTGTCCTGACTGATTTAGGCCTTCTATATGGATTTTTTGCCTCCAGTAGTGATAAGAGTGGATTTTGCTTTAATTTTCTTTGGATATAACAATGGAATTAGAAGTTTCTTGGGTAGATCTATTCACTTTTGGATGAACTGTCTGCAGTCTCACAGCTTTAGATATTAGTTGCATTATTTGCATTCATACAAATAATAGATCATGAAGCGCATGAACTCAGGAATTCTATTTAAGCAACAAAAACACACAAAGTTAAAGCCTGCACTGAGAGGAAGAAAATCCTGTGGTGTTGATGTTAAGCAGAAAGAAGAATAGTATGTCAATGTTGTAAGTTATGACTATTCTTCCCTTTAAAACTTTGGCTAGTGAATTCCAGCTGGTATACAGTGAACAGATTAGACTGGATGAACATTGTTCACAAATATTCCAGTGTCTTCTGTTTCTAATATATGCAGCATCCACTTGGGAATCACTTAAAGAAGAATTAAATTTTTAGGAAGATAAAAATCTTACAAGTTTATGCTAAGTACTCATGACAGCAGATATAGTAAAAAAAGCATGCTGATGCATTGATGACTGGGAAAAAAAGCAGATTCAGTGTAGAGGGGGACTTGTGAATTCACAAAATTATGCAGCTAGTAGGAAAAAAAAAAAGACTTTATCATCAAAACTGGTAGCTTTCATCAGACGGCTCTGCTAGGAGTGTAAGACAAGCTATAACACTGCTCTCAGAGATGTAAATCTCTATAATTGCTATGTTGTTGAGCCCAATTTGCCTGTTTGCCTGTCCATAGAGTTTGATTCTTGCCAAAACCACTCCTCCACTCTTTGTTGCTAGAAACAAACCACATCTGTCTCTGGATGTCAGTTCAGTCCTTGAGAGTTGTATACCAATGAGGAAGAATAAAAAGCCCTTGCAATATTTAGAAGCAGGCTCTGTTCATTCAACTTAGAAACCCGAGAGATGTAATTACAAAGCAGGTGATCGACTGCTACCTGTGCTGATCTTTAATCAACACATACTCGAAGCTAGAAGCTCATAGTACAAGAAAACTATTAGTTAATGTAATAGCTAAAGGAAAATCAAATGGGAATATGTTAAGAGCAGCCTGACAACTCATTACTGTGTTGGCATTTTGTGTCAGTAAAACACACATTTGTTTGGAACATGTATGATAATTTTACCCAAAAAAAAAATAAAATTCAAAAGGTCAAAATGTCAATCACCAACTAGAAACATTTTACATAAAATACAATCCTAATTTTCATTTTGTATTTATTAACTATGTTTCCTTGCCTTTTTTAGAACTATTAAATTAGAAATATGGAAAAAAACTCAGCATTTCAACCAGAAATTCATGGCATTAAGTGATTCTATGTCAATTATGTCCACTAAGTAGATTTTTTTCCTGATTTGTACCAGTTTGAGAAAGTAGAAAGTCAGTCTTGTTTTAGATGAAAATAAACAATGAGTTGTCATCGAAAAATGTGACAGAGTTCAACACTTCCCTGAGTTCTTTCTTTTGTCACTGACAACATAGTAAAAAAATCCAGGTCTGCTTTGGCCACATCATAATTTAATTAACCTAATTAATTAGTCTGTATGAAATATGATTATGTAATTGGACATCTTCCCTTCCCAGATAAAGGTGGATTTTGCCCTTGTAAACATGCCTTGCTCCACAAGTGGAAACACTTGTTCTGTTATCCAGGAAAAGTACAAGTTAAATACCACTTGTTATGCTCAAAACCTAACTTCTATGTACATTCTTTTTAAATTTCATTGATTGTTCTCGAAGCTAGAGGCAACAAAAAGGGCAAAAGTTTAACATAATAATAAGAATCACCAAAGGAAATGACCAAACATATAAAATGAAGGTTAAAAGCAATTTCTGCTTGTATTCAGCTGCAGAATTCTAGACGTTTATATTATAGCTTCAGAAGTAAATTTCATTTCTTTATCCTGTTTGTTTCCTGTCCAGATCACTTTGACTTTTCATTTCACAATATCAAGTGACTGGGCTATAAAAAATAACAGCGCTTGTGAGAATACCCTACCTTTTTATGGGCTTAAAATATTGTAAATCCCTTTTCTTAAAATAAAAGAACAACACACAGAAAATATATATACACACATACACATATGAGGTTCTATACGAAAATGTTCTAGAACTATCAGAAGATCAGTCAAAATAATTAATGCAATACTTTTTTCTTAAATGTATAACTTCTGCTTATACATGGATATATAGTTTAAGCTGGCTTGAAGATAGTGTTGTGCTGCCAGTAAAAAAAAAAAAAAAAAAA